>OMLM01009774.1:31215-43766 GCA_900302695.1 Helostoma temminkii | reverse complement strand
TGTTCAGGCCTGATGATAGCAAAAGAAAACTTTCTGTACTGAAATTGAACTGGAGCCAATCCAACAATGTGAATGAGTGCACAGTCAAAAAGGAAGTACTGCTTTTTGCAGACAGTGACAAACAGTAGAAGTGTTGACTGTCTCCCTCCAGGAACCTCAGGCAAACAGCAGTAGCAGTAATCACATGGGGGGGTTGACACTCAGGCTTGATGAAGGGCATGACTTCACATCCAAATGACCCACACCAGCAGCTATCAGCTCTACACTGTTAGAGAGGCAATCCACACTGACGTCTGCCCTCATTTACTACAATGCTTACCAAGATTAAAATAACCACACAGCTTCAACAAATTTAGAGAGCCAAGGGATACAAAGCTAGGGGCAATGAGTAATTTGTGGAAACTCTGCTCCCATTGTTGTCTCTTTGCAGGTCTTTTTTTCTTTCTTTTTTTTTTTTTGGAAGCTTAGGCTGTCCTTCTCTTGCGACCCTAGGGTGGCAGTCAGTCAGGCAGGACTGACACCAAACCAATGTCTGATGGCTCTTAAGCCATTAATATGCCCACAGTGTTGACAGCCTGGATCTAGAGTTCCCCATTATCTTGATTAATTCCACCACACAAGGAGTGACTCTGCAATGTGTTGTTGCCAACTTAAGAGGAGAGTTTGGACAGGTCCACTGACATGCCCCAGCAAATAACAAACTGGCTGAATTCGACACTAATCTAATTATCATTTACAGATGTCCTCAAACAATCTGTTAGGATAGGACACCAACAGTGGCTCTTAGCTACACATTGAAGTAAAAAGGGCTTTTATAAGAGACCTAGATATTTTGAAGTGTATTTCAACAGTTATGAAAGATTTACACTCACTGTAAATCTAATTGTACTGCCTTTTTTGAGCTAGTCTTGTAGACACGCAATTCTAGCGTACATTAATTGAAATATGGGGCATGTCTTAGTCAGTTCAGCTGCTCGTCTACTTAGAAGGATGCTAATTCTTTTTGTAACATCAAACAAGCACTGCGAGAGTCTAGGTTGATAAATATTTCAATATTTCTCCCCGTGATGCACATCTAACACATTTTTGCCACATTTCAGCCTACAGTTATGGAGGTCAGGAGCATTTCCCAACAATGAAGATCTGAAGAAACAAGATTTTCTACTCTTTTAAAAACTGTCTAACTGTGCACTGTTGGACTGACACATGAAACATTAAAAACAGAGAATCAAAGTAACCTTTCTCTGGATGCCTCACAACCTAAAATGTAACAACCAATTTACATCATCATCACTTACAGCACCACAAGCACCATATACTATACAAACTTTAACGGTAATCCCTGAGATACTTCAGTCTGGAACCATTGGGTAGATGGCCAACGGACAGATCAACTGTTCTATCTGTCCATGATGTACAACATCAACTACACAACTTACTGCCCTTACTTGCCCTGCACAGGCACTCAACACTGGCATTATGCATAAATCCTTTGCAGCAGAATTGTCTAAAATGAATATAATTTTGTTAGTAGATTAGACAGTAACTCAGTATCATTACATAAGAATAATACTAGTGCATAGTAATTTGTTCAGGAGGATGTGAATTTTGTCCTGCCAAGTGTCATGCAGTCTTTACTGTGTGTAGTTATCTGTGAATCTCTCCTGCTGCTTATTTACACAGCCATGTCATTAGATTACACCACTGAAAGTGCATGCCATTGTGCGCCTGCTCATAAAACACAGGCTTCTGTGGCCGTGGTAGTTGACAGAGAATTTATTCGTACAAGGTACTGGGTGCCCAAGCTCTTCACTAGGACCTGTGAAAAAAGCAGGAAGCAGGAAGAAAAAAGCAGCAGAGAATAATTCAAAATAGTGAAAATGAGGCCCAGCTTTGCCTCATGACAAAAGTGCTTAACAGTCTGTGCTTATTAGTCAATGAAATGGAAATACTCTAGAGAAGCTAGTAAAAGCGTGATGGATATCTATATCCCTCTGTCTCCCTCCATCGATGCGAAAGGCATCCATGTCTGGAACCCCAAGGTCACCTGAGTTATCTATGGTCTCAGCTCCTAACATCTCTTCTCATCTTAGCAAACAGACCATTGCAGCAGCCCTGCAGACTACAGCTCATTGTCAGGACAGCAAGCAGAGCTTAAAGAGAGGACAGCTGACCAGCAGCTATAAAAAACAGCATAGATGAAGGCACAGAGAAAAGAACAATGGTCACAAACAAATGACAGAAAAGCAGCCGCCCAACTGTAGAGTATTCCACATCAGACTCTGTGCTGACATCATCAGACAAGGCCAGGGATTTGTAAATGGTGGGCTGAGAATATATGACCTCATGTCATACAAGGCTGAGGATCCTTCTCGTGGCTAAAACAAACAGCTGTGATATCAGAGGGCTGCTGACGGGGTGAAATTGAACTGTAAAACAATGTGCCACACCTTGCAACCAGTGGCTATCTAATACCAATACATCACACATAATGACACCTCATCAAAATGAAATACAGTCACCACGTTTATACAGTAAATGCACCTGAAAACTATAATATCCTCGTAATTTATTGGGGCAAGCCCGTTAAAAACATATTGCAAAAAATAAGAAAAATATATGATTGCAACATAATTTATCATTTAATTGAATTCATTGTATGTTATTGTTAATTTTATAGCTACTTTCCTGATGCAGAAACAGGACAGCTTCCCCGCACAGCATCTGCTCATGTTACCTCATAGCTTGTCACAGACTTCAATTGCAGATAGTAAATGAAGCCATAAATTTGATGGAAGTCCATAAACACGGCTTTTAAATTGGCACGCTGTTTTTCCTCTCTGCTGAATAATGATAGGGAGCACTTTAACCCTGGTAAGACTCAGGGAGATTCCTTTTTGGTATTTATTTCCTAATTTCCTATCATATCATCAGTCTGCATCACAGCACTTAATTTAGCACACTCAATAATTTCAGAAAATGCCCGGGACAAGATGCAGTCTAAAAAGGTGTGTGTTTAAAGTGCGTGTGTGTCAGCTTGTCTGAGCCTCAGCAAAGACCTTGTGAAACAAAATGGCTGCAATGAATAAAGAGTAAGTGGGGTTTATGAATATTGCTTGTAGACCAGAGTGATGGACAAATAGATGAACCCTTTCCAGCTGAGACAGGGAGCTGATTTGCACTTTGTATACCTTCAGCCCCTCAGTCTGTCGGGGAAAGTGCCATCTCAGCGTGCTGCTGGCAGCAAGGGAAGGGAGGGGGAGTATTAATGCCTACTCACCCACAGCACCCTCCTGACTGGTGTATCACAAGCACCGTAAGCGGAGCTGCTTATCTCTTGCACATCTAACATACTGCATTAAAAATGTCATTCTGATATAATGTTGGGTACATTCTTTTACCTTTTGGTTATTGTTGTATTCGCTCATAAATAGTTCTTTTGACTGCTTATTTTTCTCCTTTGTTTACAAAGGGCACTTTTTATTCCAAAAAGGTTGTGACTGTTTATGTGTAATGTTTAAGTGTATTAATGCTGTGAATAACCACAGATGTTTAGATGTTAAATCCTCATTTTACAGGGATGGATTAGGAAGTCTTGGCAGGACATAGTGAGCCTGTATGACTTGTAGTTTCAGGTTAGATTGTTTTTGACTACTAAAGTCTGTGAATCAGCATCCTAGAAGGATGTCCTTTGCAATAAAAACATTTCTGTTCATTTAAATTTTTCTAATGCAATTTGTTGATAAATGTCTGAGTTTGTATGAAATATTTTAGTTTCACTCCTACTATGATATTTCTTATTTTGGTCTTGACACATGTATATTCACTTGCTAATCCACAGTCAGTGGAAATAAAGAACAAATACACATCCATCCATTTTCTATACCGCTTAGTCCCCGCAGGGGTCACGGGAGTGCTGGAGCCTATCCCAGCCAGCTTACGGGTGAGAGGCGGGGTACACCCTGGACAGGTCGCCAGTCTATCGCAGGGCCACATATAGACGAACAACCATTCACACTCTCACTCACACCTACGGGCAATTTAGAGTCCCCAGTCCACCTAAGCATGTCTTTGGACTGTGGGAGGAAGCCGGAGTGCCCGGAGAGAACCCACGCAAACACGGAGCGAACATGCAAACTCCACACAGAAAGACCCTGGGCCGACCCCGGGAATCCAACCCAGGACCTTCTTGCTGGAGAACAGGAATGCAAGTTATTTGCTGTGAGGCGACAGTGCTAACCACTGCACCACCGTGCCGCCCGGCAAATAAACAAAAAAAAGTAAATCAATGTACCAATGTAAAATTCTTCACAAATGTTTGAGGAACTGAATGCATTCAGCATGTTACATCTCAACCTAGAGAAACCACTATATTTGGTCAACCCTCAGCATTAATTAGTAATGTTTACTATATTATATTCAAGAATATTCATATATGAGTAAAGGTACTCCAATAAAGCACAGAGCATGTTGCCAGTTTATAAAGCTGTGGATTTTAGTTAACAACCATCACTGGGAACTGGTAGCATATTTATGACTCTAAAATTAGCTTGCATATCTAGTTGGACAGATTATAGAAACCCTGCTGATATGATTGACTATTGCAGATGCTGTCAAGGAAAGTTAACTAAAAACAGACAAAATCCCCACATATGTGTGCCATTAAACTGGAGAGAAATGCATTGAGGTGGCAGATACAATTAAATATCAGGGACCTAATGCTGTGCATCTTTATTAAGTGTATGATTACTCTAATGTGCTGGAAAACATCTCAAGCCTCATTTGTTTGCTCCAGATATGATTACAATTTTAAATGTTTAGTTATTTTGCTACTTGTTACTAATATTTATCTTTGTCCATTTTCCTGGAATCCATTTTGATCTTACTCCAGCTACACAGTAAGCATCAGTAATCAACACTACTGTATGTCTGAATCGCAGAGTCACCTTTGTAATTACACTTGTCATTTGAAATCCTGCCAGAGTTACAGCCCCTGCAGAGTTAAGTAAAATACTAATGAATAGCCAAGTGCTAGTGGAGGGCAGTTTCTTTCTTGAGTCACAAAGAAGGCTAAATAAACTAATTAAAAAATATGTCTGGAAGCATGCTGTGTTCAAGGGGAATGAGTTTGAGCTTAATGAGGGGCTTAACATCAGGAGACATAGCTGGGGGCACAAACATACTGAAGCCCTGTGACAAAGCTTGTGTGACTTCTGCATCACCTTTGCTATTTAGGCTCGTGTCCATTCATGTGTGGGTGAGCGAAAGAGAAAGAGCGTGTTTCCATCCTGTGGTGAAACCCTCTGAAGCTTGGGTGGACGGTTGGCTGCTCTAATCACAATGTGAAGCAGTCTCTAGGTGACTGGTACATCAATCTGACATGGCTCCTCAGGCAGCTGAGAGGAGACAAGGCCCTGCCAACTAGTGCCATGCCACGTGATTCATTATGCCAGTGGGCAAAAGAAAGAACCGCGCTGCATGGCAAAACTGACACCTGAAGAGGAGGTTAAAAGTGGAGGAAAGCATGAGGGGTGGGAAAATGTAAAAGCTAAAGAAAAGCACCTGAAATTACAGGAATCCTGCAGTTATATCTCTGTGGTGGCCCTTGTAACTGAACGATCATTGCTATCTTATCTGCTGCACAATATGACAAGGTCAGTTTCATTGCTGCATGTTGCCATGGTGTTAAATGTTTCAGCAGCACCACACAGTACTAGTCTAGTAAATGAAACTGATGAATACAACCATATGCAATATGAAACAGTAATTCATAAATCAAACATGAGTTACATAGTTGTTATATGTAGACATGCAGTTTTGTAAAATACTTTCAAATGGAGCTATTATTTTAACATTAATACAGCACAATGGGTTCAGTACACCTCTAGAGAGTCTTTTATTATATTAAAATATTATTTCATAAATGGTTAAGCCTTTATGGTGGATAACATTGGCAAAGTGACCATTTTAGTTGTAATTTTACTAAGATTAAATGAAAATCAACCCCCTACTTTCAGCAGTAAAGATATTCAATAAAACCTTGTTTCTAGTCACACACATCTGCATGAATCTCTTTTCTGAAAGCTAATAACTGCTACTAGCGCCTCTGACTCTGAATGCACCTGAATTTTTCAGGCAATGTAGCATATAAATGTACAGTTTTTCTTGTTGTGCATTCTATAGAGAAAATAATACATATATATAAAAAAACTGTTCTATTGAAAGGTGCTGCTAGAAAAAAATGATTTTCATCAGCCTTGACTAGAAGCCAGATTGAGATTCTGGCCCACAAGATAATTCCCTTCTAGAGCTGTGTATCTCTCCATCTATGACAGATTCAATATGCACCACAATATAGATTTAATAATTCAGAGCACCTACTGTATAATATATTTGAGGCAAGTAGTGTGATATGATTCAATTCAGCCCTGTTTCAGTGCAATAAACAACAACATAATTCAACACAATTTGTTTCAGTTTACTTCAAGTATGTTTTAGTCACTATTTGGAGAATATTTCAGAGTAAATTAATCTAAAACTCCAACAAAACACAGCAACACAGTTACTGTATGAGTTAGCGAGAATTCCTCACAACTCTTGTCAGATACAGCTGCAATACTGATAACATAAAGTGGTGCATGATTTGAAGCATTTAGTTATTACACCTAACCCATGGTATGTGGTGAAAGAAAAAGGAAATAATAAGCAGAAAACTAAGTCAAAAGTCAAAAACACTACTAGGCTTTATGGAAAATCAGTTTTGTGTTGGATAACATTAGCCTATGAAAAAAAGACTGAGGTCATCACAAATCTCTGATATGCTTCTGGTCTACACATCATTTTACATAAAAATCATTTGATGAGGCGTTGAACCATCTATCGTCTCACCTACAGACTGCAGCGCCTAAAGAAGCTGCAGTCACTGTTTGCTCAGTGTGATGCCTGACTCTGTTTCCAGAGAGGTGCAAACAGACTCTGGAGGGAACAGTTCATAATCACATCACATGCTGCAGCTGTCTATCAAGATGACAGAGTGCCAATACAAATGCACTACAATGAAAAGGTAAGCTGTACTGTGATAAAAATAAAACACACACCTACAAGAATAAAGTGATTCTGAAATACTCCGATTATTCAGAAATACAAATTCTACTATATACTATTCTTTTTGACAACTGTATGCAAAAAAATCTATTTAAAACAGTTTTTATTTTGAAACAAATAATCAAAAATGAAAAACATAGAGGGATGGAGCGCTTGTTTTCCACCTCACATCTGTCTCCTGATAATTATGAAATTGTCTCATATTTTCCCCACAGACACCTGCTGCTGCCCTCGAGGGCTTATGTCACCTTCATCTGCTACATAATTGTGTGTGTTTCAGCAGCTGTCCTGTCACACTGACAAGCATCACACATGTATGCATGCATTTATTCTCTGTCCCTTTTCTGTTCTTGTTACGCCTCAGGTTCTGTCGTCTCCCGGCTTCATCAGTGGTCAACACCTACAGCTTTTCATCACAGATCGATAGCTTAACATGCCAAATAGTTTGTTATTCTCTTATTAAAGTTGTGTCTCAGGTGCATCAAAATATTTTCTGTCTTCAAGATGGCAATTTTAACACCTAGGAGAAATAGAGGATACATAAATGCTTTTTTATATTTGCCAATCATCATGAGTATTTTTAGAAAATATAAAAGAATAAAAGAAGATATATAAAAGAAGAAATGACAGCTGAAATACCAAGTGTATGGAATTATACTATTTTAGATATTTATTTAGATATATATTTACTGTAAACATGGGTTATTTTCTTATTTTTCAACAATGCACTGATCTGTCACTTTCAATTTTAAGGTACAGTATGTAAGGCGAGCATTATTGTCCAGTATTATGCTCAAGGTTAAAGCAAGGTATAAGCTGACAACATATGAATTCAGCAACAATGATATCATAATAGGATCTATCTTGATGGTGGCTGTATTGTGTGTGTGTTAGATGTTATTATTAGTGATCTGATGCCAGCTCATGCCACAGGAGCCACTTCTAACCAGGATGCACTGTAACTAAACCGAAGAACCAGCAAAACATACTTGAGTTTGAACTGTAAATCTCACAAATTGTGTCAACCATTTCCATGGAGTGATGATCCCAAAAATCACCACTAAATTTTGTTCTCTCAGTAATTTCACTCATTCAATAAATCTTAACGGACTGAAATGGAGAGGAGGATCACACTGAAATAAGAGGGGGTAGGTTAGCAGCACAGGTAATGACACGATAAAGGAAGCTAATAAAGCTCAAATTAAAATTAATGCTAATGCGCAGTGCCGTTTTTGTTCAGTTATTTTATTCTGTTTTTAGTCTGCTGCAGCCCCAACTGTAAAAGTGAAGCTTCTGAACATGGCATGACATGTTCTGCAAACTTCCACTGTCTATTAAGAAAAGCCATAAACTGTATAGTACATTGTCTCATACACCTACATATTCAGTGGCCTTGGCCTGCATGGTCAGGGTAACCTGAGCAGCAGTACATTGTTTTGCCTCAGGGATTTTATTTTTCTGCAGCTTTTGCATGATGCTGTCCGTAAACTTGAGTGCTGCACACTGTTTTGGGAATTTATTCTATACTTAGTTGTTGTGAAATCTCTAAATCTATCCATTCTGGCCCTTTGCCTCTTGTGAGTCAGACAGCATGTTGTTTTTCTGTTGAGTACTTCATTTTTCCTCGTCGTTCTGCCATTCCACAATATCTCTATATTTCTCCCTCGGTCTCGTATCTTGTGCAGCCCATTTGCTTTGCTCTCTACCAGAGATCAGTGATGAGTATATTTGCTCCTGTTTCAAGGTACATTTGTAGGCCCTAAAAAGCAACATGGGGTCTCCTGACTCCATACAGTGTTTACTATTATCTACTCACTGCTTCAGCCTGACTGCACTTGTGGGATGATTTGGACTGTGAATGTATATGTACGCTGTGAAAGGCTATAAAATATTGCACACTGAGGCCAATTTAATGTTGACCATTACACATTGTGTGTTTATGACTGCACACAGTGGTTAACTACTTAGTTTAGATTTGTTTGTTTGTTAAGATTCTGAATAACAGCAACAGAGCTTTAGTAGAAATCAAGTTCTGTTATGGCTACAGTGAAAGAATATCATAATTAAAAGTGACTTGTAACTACTGCTGTATAGTAGGTACAAAATGTACAGGTATTTTTACATCTTAGTGCTGTAAGCATGTCTAACCCATGTGGTCTAACAGTCTAATGGACTCATGCAGACAGCTCCTCATTGAAGCTGTTGTAAAAGGCAGGAAAATATCTACATGAGTAAAGTGGGGGTCAATAAAAAGCACTAAACAAAGTCCACTGTATTGGATTTCTCATACACAGGAGGGGGCCAGTAGGGAGCTTTTAAAACACAATCCTTAATGTCGACAAGGGGCACTTGAAAGGAAAGGTGAGGAACAAACTGTCAATCATTAGAGTCGAAAAGCTGACATTTTTGTGAAGACAGACACATTAGATGTCTTTTCCTGACTGCATATGAGCAATAGGATTCATTATTCACTATTAGATAAGCAACCCTTGGCACAGAGTATTAAGTGGATATTAATTTTCCCCAGAGTGCTTATTAAAGGCCTGAGCATTAATGATCCAATTCCCCATATCACGATCCTCAAGGAACAGTGTAGAGGAAAATACATTTACCTGACTTACATACGTGTGTCAGTGAAATAAAAAGCGCACTCCCAAATGAAGTACATGTTTACTGATAGGCACTTGTGCTCAATAAAAAAATCAATACAGTATCGTTTTTTTAATGAAAGCAAAGTTAACTTGTATTCAAATGAAAGCCTGTCAACTAATTTAAACAAGAATCTAATTGACTTTATGTCTCACAATATCACCATATCATTTTAAGTATTTACACTGTAGGAATCTGGACACCCAACAAGAGATCAGTCATAAAAGTACAGCAGTGGCTGAGAGAGTCAAATATTGTAGTTTAGATCAGACTGTGACTCTTTCAATTGTTCCCATAAATGCAATTAGATACTACAAAACAAATGGAAAATAAGCCATTCAATATAGCTATTAAAACTGTGCAGGGACTGAAAATGAGCTTACCAACATTACTGTCAAACTGTGGAGACACATCACTAGAATACTTTCTCAGCTGTCTCTTCCTTAGTCTAAAAATGTTTCAGAAGATTTTACACTATCAACTTTTAACAAACCGTAACTGGTAAAAGCTTCAATATTTTCTTATAGTAGACCTACATGAGAGAATCACAATGATTAATAGCCTGTTTTTAAAAACATGGGGTTATGGTCCTTTATGAGATCTCATATGGCTTTCAAATAAACAATGGTCTATCAACTGGCCAACAAGTGACAGTTAACATGTATATTTAATACAGCCAATAAAAGCAAAGTTTAAAAGATTGCATATCTATCAATCATATTAAATCAGCTGTCATTCTTTGTGTTTCTGGCAACAGTCTGGACTGATTGGGATGCAAGTGACTAAGTGGATTGTCAGCACATGCCCTGCACTGGCAAGGCATAGTCTGAGTCATTAACACTCAACAAGCATGGTGCAGCCCCAGGGCACCCTGCTTTCTGACAGTAATGCATTCTAATCTTGTCAGCCCATTGAGAGCTTCAGCTACATTACAGATAACAGGAGCAGAATCAAACACCGCTGTCTGTCAACATCTCAGATCAATCAGGAGCTAAAAGTCTGTGGGGCGGCCATGCATGCTAGGCTACTCAAGCCAATCACCATGAATCCTAGATGTAGAATCAGACTCCAGTAGCTGACTGAGTAAGTTCAGCCATGCTCAAAGAAATCAGTGCTGTCTCCTGCTGGTCACAAACACAAGCGATGTCCCAAAAGTGATTTCAATTAATGTCCTTCTTTTGCCAGTGACTCTCAGCACAGAAGGAAGCTGGTATATTTTATTCAGAGCAGAGTGAGCTACTTCCAGACAGAGTGAGAGAAGGGCCAAAGAGAGGAGCTGAAGGTTTATTTTGAGGGTTTGGCCGTGCATTATTCAGCAATCCGCATGGCAGAGAATCGGCCAATGTTGAGTTCACCTTCTTCTCCGGCATAATTCTTCCCTATCTAATAAAAAAAACATTGCAGTTCAGTCCTAATTACACAGAACGGACACTGGCTATTAGAATCTAATGATTACTTCATTTAATAAGTCAGTGATCTCAGTCAGCAGTAAAAGGCCCAGCACTTTGATGTAGAGTTAGGGACTTGCAAAGATTCAAGCATCTGATGCATCACTGCAGTTCGCTGACTAACTCCTTGTGTGAAATAAATGCATTAAGAAAAAAGACAAAGGCAAGTACACCTTACTGTAGGCATGCACTTCCTGTCTACTTACACACAATGTGCATGTAAAGTGTTTCAAGGAAATTCTATTTTGTCTTTTTCCATCACTTTACATTTCCAGTCATCCAATACTATCTCTCTATCTAATACTTCAGACCATTAAGTAGATTCATTATTCATAAGGAGATTATTACTTTGCTGCTTCACTTCCCATAATTGTCCTGATATTTTCCCTTTGATCCATGGGTACAGGAAGTGCACAAGAGGGAGTATAAACATCATACATAAATAATCAAAAAGGATGTCATCAGTAGACGCGGTGCAGAAAACCGAGACGAAGGTGTCCCATGCTAAAGAAGACACTGGACATAAAAAAAAAATACGGTACATAACACAGCATATATTATATGAAATAAAACACACACTCCAATAAATATTTGTCTCTTAATCAACAAACAATATCCCGTTAAAATTTATTTTGAAACACATGCATGAGTAAATTGGTGACATCTGTAATAGATGACTAACAGTTCTCTTCACACCTGAGCACAGTAGAGCTGAGAAGGGAGGGTTTGCAGGAGCAGAGCAGATAGATTTTTAGTCTGTAAGCAAGTTGTATAAAGCTTACAGTGCCCCGCTTTGGTAAATATGATACTTTTCCTCAAGTGATGTCATCTGAGTCAGCAATGGTTGGGGCCGTAGACTACACCTTTCAAAAGAGACTTAAAATCAGCCCGGTCTATTATGCCCAGCTTCTCTCCCTGCTCCATTTTCATCTTTTACAGTCTGCTATGCTTTGTGTGTCTTTTTCAAATTTCAGTGAATGAGAGTGCTTTAAAATGTATCAAGTAGAAATAATTGAAATATAGTACAATGATATGTTCGAAAGGCAAGCCTCATCCAAAATATATCTGCACTGCTGCCTCTGCTGTTCTGCAAGGTGTCGATAATACCTCTCTACAATTAGATAAACAATAATCATTGATTAAAAATATATATATATATATTGTAGGTTTTAAGAGAAGCCAGATACTAAATCACAGCATGTTGCCTATTTCATTCCTGTGACTGGTGCTTAGTGGTGCATAGTGTGCATTATGTAATACGCATAGGTATAACTCATATAACTGTAACTAACCAAACTACTGTAACATCTAAAAATTGTCTTATTTTTCAGCTCATCTCAGAACAGGCTG
>OMLM01009774.1:12540-31195 GCA_900302695.1 Helostoma temminkii | reverse complement strand
AAAACCAGCATTGGGTATTTCAATTTATTATTTAAACATAGTTCTTTATGTATAAGGAAATGCACTCACCAGTCATGTATGTGTTTAATTGTGTTTTTTTATACTGCTTCTAGCCCCAACATCACTCCACGGTCAGTGGTATACTTCCACAGTGCAATACGTGAATAAAACTGTTTGCAACTTTGGTGGAGATGTACTCATTTTCACAAATGAAAATGCAGTTGTGGAAAAGCTTATATTTAGGTTTAAACTGCCTTTTCCCAATTATGATTTATTACATTTATGTTCATGCAAAAGATATTCTATCTTTTTAAAAATAGGTCTAAAATAAAAATTGTATAGTAGTGTAGCAACACTTTTTCACTCTTGATTTTTTTTATCTAGTTGTAAATATGATGAAAGAACTATCTACTAACTCCTTTTTAGAAATATAGAAAAGCTAAAAAAGTGCTACAATACAGATGCACAGATCTATCAAAACAGATGTTTTGTATGGAAAGCATTTAGCAAACAAACCCCAAGGTAACAAAGGGGAATCGAACTATCTCTGTGGAGTAAGTGCCTCTGTCTCCCTGACTGCTCTGCTTGTCCATTTAGAAATGTCATCGGCTACGGGACTCCCCAGGATGCTGGATAAAAGCTTCACCACAATGGTCTTTCCCATTTATTGGCTGAGCTGGCAGAGCGATAGTGTTCTATTTTTGTGTACCTGTAGTCACCAAGAGAGCTATGGAGCAGAGGTCTTTATCCTGTACTAAACCAAGGAGAGGATATTAGTTGCCGACCACCCTGTAGGAGGTTATGGTGCTGCGTAGATAAGAGCTTCTCACAGCGACGCTGGACTCTGCACTGAACAGTCGCTGAAAATAGATATCTATATTCCTGATTGACATTCTTAATTATTCTGGTTACCATCTGCCTATTCTTCCTGCACCACCATCAGTTTTGTCCTGACAGCCACATGAATCTATTATTTTATATAGCATTTTGTTATATGTAACCAAAATCTTGTTTTTATATCTTATTTTTCACACTCTAATTTCACACCCCTAATTTTAACTTCAGCTGCACTGTACTTCTATAGCGATAACCAAAAATCAGGTCTAGTTGTCAGCCACATATGAGGATAAAAGCTAAATATAGACATCACTGAACAGTCAGTATGTTTTTTATTATTTTTTTTGTAAATTTCTGTTTGTCTGCCTTTTCAGCAACTGTCTTGGTTGATTGCTTCAAAAGCAGGAGATGCTTCAAGTTTTTTCCAAAACTAATCAACATCACTCTTTTTTTTCTTCCCACTTCAGTGTAACTGATGCTCATTACTGAAACACCTCCACACAACCGTATAATGAGAAATTGCTTGAATCACGCAAACACATAATTAATAGTTGGTGCTCCATATGAATACCTCCAAGGAGATGTTAAACCAAAGTCATAATTATACCATTATGTAGCAGTAACACTGATTTCTATATTCAGTGTAGTCCATGCTGTATATGAAAAACACAAGTTTCATCTCAAGGTAAAAGCACCAGCTTCACAGTGAATACTGTATATGTAGCTCATTAGATGAAGCTCCTCATGGGACTAACTTGGGATAGGATCCACACTGGTGCTTTTGTTACTGCAGGCAAATCACCAGGGAGTGGGGGACAACAGGGATCATAGGAAACAAACAGTGTAGCCAATCAGGATAGTCCCTGGATTACAGTATACACTTTCCTATTCCACTTATATAGCTGAGACATTGTTTTTCTTCCTCTCCTAGTGAACCATGTCTTTAGTTGAAAAATCAAAGAGGGATAGAAGAAGGCTCAATGGAAACGTCTTACAAAATATACAGGCAACAATGCAGGTTGTCTGTATGTTACAGAAGACAGAAAATAAAATCATACATTTTCTAATTAAAACACTGACATATTAAAAATGTTACATAAACGTTAAGGAATGTGTTTTTACTCCATATTCGTTACTGTCAGTATTTCAATATTAGCATATTGATTTATCTTGCACATCAATCAGCAAGCAGACCTAACATCATAAACTTTGTCACATTAATGAATAGGAGCCATTTCTGACCCTTACATTTTTAATGGGCAATCGATCTCACCAAACAGACTGCACATATAAGTGAAAATGCAAAGCACTGAATATTGAGAATATGAGAATATTGAGGGCATGCACAGCTCAGAGCCTCAGCTGTAAATTCTGGAGGCATGGTGCTTAATGGCAGCAGTGCCTCCAAGGGTCACCATGATTAAGGTTTGGCCCTAATACATCTATTCCATATGGAGTGCTCATTGTCACTGCTTGCTAGTGTAGTAACAATGTGAGGACATCAGAAGATGTGTGCTGTCAGGAAGTGGGCTTCTGAAAAGGGAAAAAAAGGGTGGGATGCCAGTTGAGCCCCACAAAGCTCTAAAATAACAAGGAGGCAGAACTGTCAGGAGCATGGCTTAAAGAATAAAAATGAAGTAAAGGGAACACGTCGGGAAATGTCAAAACTCCCCAGTGGGATCCGGCAACACTTCCGAGATGTGGGTCACAGTGTTCGTGTCACACAGAGCCCTACACTCATGGACATTGTGGGAAATCTGTCTAAGGTGTCTTTAAGTGATAAAAATAGAATGTATGTGTTGATATCAATGCAACAACGCAAAAAGCCACAAGAGGGTAAATGTACTGTAAAAATGGCAATACTCCAAAATAAAGAGCAAAAGCGGTTCACGCATAATTGGGGCATGATAAGACCATTATTTTGACCACCAACAACGAGACACATTGCTAACAGTATTGATAATAACACAAAGCTGGTGCAGCACATGTGATCCAGGTAAGAAATTCAAATTATAAAGGAAAGAAAAGCCTCTGAATAGTTAAATGCAACAAGACGAGTTTGAAAATGACAGTTCAAACACCCATGGAGGAAGAATATTTTTGGTCCATGGGGCTCAGTTTATAAGCTGTGTCTGTTTTATTGTAGCTCTATCTGAGGTTGCTGATGGTTGGTCTCGGAATTTATTGAGTCAGGACTGACCTCCTGATACTTGGCTTGAGGTTTTATGGGTCACTGATATGGTTTGCAGGTCATGAATTACTACCAAATAAGTCCATGTCAATGACTTGTTATTCATCTGGGGACCGTATGAAAAAAAAGAAAGATATTTCAATGCATTTGACTTCAGCAACAGCCTGCTTTCAAGAAATCCGTGCTTAACAGCCCTTTAAAAATATTACCATTGTGGCACTTTAAAGTTCCTCTTAGCAAGATCATAATGTATAATTTTAAAGCTATTACTTGTAGAGTAGTAATGAACCTGTGAACAATTATTACCCAACTCTCTAGTTCCTCTGAGTTCTGCAAAATATTTAACACCCCTCAGTTCATTGTTTTGGTTTTATTGCCCACTATTCATTCCTCTCATCATCCTGTGTTTAGCAACAGCAGACATCTGCTTTTAAGGATGCAGACAAACATGTACTTTACTGTGTACCGTGTACTTTGAACGATAACTAACATCTAGATCAGTGGTCACCAACTGGTGGTCTCTTGTCCAAATTTGCACATAAAGAGGTATCTATTTAGACTGCAAAGATACACATTAAAACAATAAACCATATTTTGAAGAGCTTTTTTAACAGAAAATTCATATCTATCAGCTGATGCTAAAGCTACCAACTGATTCACTAGCACCAGAATCAGCCATCAAGCTTTGGGATCTAACACCATATCAACACAGACAGTGTCGAATGAGCAAGTGTTCAAAGATGACACAACCATGCTGCTATTCCTCCTACAACAAACACAGCAAGGCCATTAATGCTATACTGCTATAGTTTCTACACCTCACTTATGATTTAGCTTGCAATAAAGGTTCTTTTAAAGGCTTTAACACAGTACTGATATTTAAACATATCTTGGATAAAATGCAGAGCAGCTGAAATGTCCACTACCTCAAGAAAATCCCTTTATCACTTTTCAGTCTTTCATAAAATATCAGGAAATATATAAAGGCTAATGGAACAGACGCTAACTAGCGTAAAACACTCTATATAGCACAGGGATAGATTAATAAAAGGTTTGGGACAGTATTTGTCCCTCTTCATAACACACATAAAATACACACAACATCATCTGATTCGACCAGCTAAAATATGTGTTTGTCTAGTGGGATCACCATTTCCTGTGAATTAGTCATGAACAATTGATTGGATCCATTTGAACTCTTCAAATGCAAATATAATTGCTTTATTTTCAAGCTTTTTCTTATTAAATATCAGTTTCCGTAAGAATTACATCATTGTGTTCCTATAAATGTCACAATAACAATGTGCTGCAGTGACATGCATACATCTTGAGCAATAATAGGCTCTAACTGATCTGAGATTTTAAATTCACTCCTGACAAACATTAAGTAACACAAAGAATTTCCTGTGCCTCAGTACTTAATAAACTATTAATTCTCACATTGGCAGCATTTGACTATCAGTGCTTCCTACAGGGAATATCGAGGTCTAGAGGAGTGCCAGACACTGTGACAAATGAAAAACAATACTGGAAGATGAAATGCATAGCATTACAAGTGCTGTAAATTTAAATAAATATAAATATGCAGCGATAGTAGTCTATGGATATCTTCGTATACACATTTAACCTCACAGCACAAAGCTGTGAATACGAGCAACACTTTTTATTACTTATTCATTGTAATCTACAGCATGAAACAATTTGATCTACAACAGCGGTATGGAAGTTAGGGTATGACTTGAAGGCTTTATCAGTCCTCACACCACACTTCTACATGATACTTGTTTGCATTTTACTCATCCAGTCTCTATTAACTGCTCCCGTCAGTCCTCTATACGATCCCTACATCCTGCACATAGAAGTACTGTCACTTTTATTTGCACACAGCATGATTTATTTATACAAGTGTCTCTCTGGAGAATGAGCTGTTACTCTCTTCCTCCATCAGTAAATGCAATTTCACCACAATATGGCTGCGGCAATTTGTCTTTATTTAAGCCCCTATTTGCTTTCTCAGCCACTCCTGCGTAGGTCATTCTGTTTCAGTCTGTCAAAAGTGGCCTTTAGCTTCCTCAGTACCTCATTTGTCACATTTCACATTTAAAGCAATATTTCGGTTCAGTAAAATATGTACATTGTAACTTGTGCCTCACTATGGCTTCATAGGAAATCCAATTTTCTGGTATCAGTATATGTAGCCAACACAGTTAGTTTTCACTACATAAAAAGATGCAATAGAGAAATTTGCTCTTTCATTGTTTTGCCAAGCTTATTTAGTATAATAGTCTGGATGTTTTCAAATAAAAAAAGCAGGCAAGTCACATTACATTCACACTAGAGTCTGCAAATGTCGCTGTACTCAGATATCACAAAGATGGCAAAACACTGCACAACAACTCATTTTGTTAAGCTCCCTTTGTACTGTATGTATACTGTACTGTTTAATGAATTACTTCTAAATAAGAATGAATCCTATTTAATATAAAAACAATTACAAAAATAGAATCCAAGTTGCTTAATCTTCCTCTTACTAGGTCGAAGGAAATTAGTTTTAAAGCCATTAGGACTTTGTTTCCTGTGCTCGTATGCTAAAAATGTGCTTGGTGCTTTAATGTGAATTCACCAGAGTATCCGCAGCCTGTGTAGGTGTGGCTCTGCTTCTTCTGTGGTCTGACCCAGCAGTGAAGACTGGGTATCTGACTTGAGGCGCTACATCTCTGGACTAATTACAGCAAGAGTTGCTAAGCAACTGCAGCAGTTGGGGCCTTGCAGGTCCAGGGGTGGCCTAGTCGTCCAACCAGCACTAGCCAAGCCTGTGATGGATCTTAACCTGCCCCCAGTGACCCCTGGTCCTTCTGACTTAGACAAAGCATCCATACTTCACACAGCCTGCTGAACGCAGACAGCCTTGATTTTACTGGATACAATACACAACACATTATGTGACTTTATAGCATGTAGCAGCAAAAGTGTTTTTTTTTGTAGTTTAACATATTAACAGTGCTCCTATCTGCACCAACATACATGCTAAATATAACTTTAAAAAGACACTTTGTCTCATACACTGTTGTGCATTTAATTCCACATCACTGCATCCATATCGTGTTGCATGGTAATTATGAAATGTTTTGTCTTCTATGACAGCGTGGACACATTCAACACATAGCACCCCTCCTTTCCCATGCCCCCCCGCTCCTGTCTCATTGTCTTATCCCCTGGTGAGTTATGTGTCTCGAAGAGAATCAGACAGCAGTCCCAAGACCTTCTCCTCATAATTACCACCCTTGTTTTTACCACAGGGATGCCAACAAGCTAATTACTGAGGAATAATCACATGTTTGTCAAGACCCCTGCAATCTCAGATATGTAAACTGTGTGCCTCCTATCAGATTGTCTCGTACATACACAATCACAAAGCCTGCCTCCTCCACACGTAATAATATAAAGACTTTCCTGTTCAGTAACAAAGGTGACAATCTCTACAAATAATTATTAAAGATTGTTCGTGTTGACAAATTGCTTCCATTTTTGTCAAATTCAGTCACACTTTCATCTTGCCAAACAAGTGCACACACACTTTTAAAAGGCTGAACAATAAGCACCATAGGTCTCTATTACACGTTAATGTGCATGAGGTCAACCCAGCTTTAACGGGCCACTTTGTATTCTCTATGTGGGTGTTATGGCTGAAGATGCTCTGGAGAAACTATCTTCAAACAACGACCACCCACACATACACCAGACACACACACACAAATGTGAAGAGCATCCTTGACCTTTATTTGGTAAAAAGCATATCACGCACTGCCATGCACAATTAGCAAAGTGGTTTTCCACACTTATATCATTTATTGTGAGTGTGGCAGAATTAATTTCATTGACAGACTCTAAAAGCTTCTGTTTATCTGTAATTTAGCCATTTAGCTGTAAATGTTTGGACAGATCTACTTGAGCCATAAATGTGTTTGCTAAAAATAAAACAAGTGACTTGACTGGCATGCTGGCAAATAAAAGTAAAGAGAATAAAATCACATAAAATTGATAAAGAGCAGTACATTATAATATGTTACTGTAACATTATATTATATCTATGTCCTTATACCACAGTGTTAGCTTTGTATAGCAGCTGTTTGATTGTTCAAAAAATGCTTCAGGGTTACTAGGAAACTTTCAAGTGCTTGTGTTTTAATACTGAACTTTCAAACTAAGAACTCTGTTTACCTCTTTGTAAAATGAACCATATGAAGGATTATACAATTGCATCATAATTTTTAGTAACAGATGTTGCAGGCTTGCACTATTACTCACATCTTTGCCTTGGTCAATGCTGCCATCTCAGTGGCTAGAAGGCATCCACAGTTTTTTTTTAATCTAACTGCATACATACTTAAGTTCTTACTGGAAGGAAATGTAAGTTTTTGATTCTTTTATTCAGCTGCAGTGATGTTGCAGTATTGAGGCAGACTTGTTTCTCTTACACTCACATTCCTATATGAGCCGACACAGCAACACATTGTTATCTTAAAAAACTACATGTAAACTTTTTAAACAGAACAGACTAAGTTGTATTTTAATTTCTGGGCACTATATTCTTCTCTGACTGTCGTGTCCTAGATAGAATTAGATTTGATGTTTGACTTTTGGAGGGTTAATTATTTTCATCTCATATCTGTTACTCAGTCAGATGGGGCTGAGGCAGCAGGATTAATCAGAGACCTGATTAATGCAAGGGTTTACCATTGTCGAAAATGCAATATAAAAGTTTAATATAAATCTTGTATTCAAAAAACGAGTTGCCATAAGTTAGTGGATACTATTTTTAAATAAGCAAAAGCTGAATAAGATCTGTGCCACAGCAAGTACCCCAAATTCATTTTTTCTAAGAGTAAGCTATTTTTACATACTGTACCACACGTACAGCATGAATCATTAGGCAGTGATTTATTCATGAGGCACTTATTGCTGACAACATGGCAAGTTTTAACTGTCATGCCAAGCAAAGTCACATGGAACTTCACATCACAGCTGCACTAATACCACCTCCACGAGATCTTACAGTAGCTAACATAGAACTTGCACAATAGTATGAATAATTTTTTATTCTGTTACAAATTAGACAGTTATAACAATATTCCTGTTTATTTGTTAATGAGAAATGAATAACAGGTTTGTCTACTATAAGAGCATACTGTGCAGTTTTTTGTCATGGTTCCAAAAAGTATGGACAGTCAGTTTCAATTAACATAAGTATTTTGTTTACAGGCCAGTTTTCATCATGTTCGACATAATAACAATATAGTTATTAATACTCTGGTCACGCTGACTCGTCCATCCAACGTGTCCTTTTCCCTACAGCATGTTGCTTTTTATAGTATGTCACCTGCCACTAGGGCTCTTCTGACAATAAAACACAATTATGGGTCATAATAAGCTCTTTGCACAAATGACCTTTAGGCTCAGTTTTTTGAGGGGATGGTCTCTAATTTACACCAGCAACAGCTGACAACACCTAATACAACTCTCTCAAAATAGATAAACCTGAGATATAAGTAGACAACATGACATAAATCTTACCACCACAGTCTACCACTGACAAAGCTTAAGGCACATGATAATACAAAAAAAACCCCTGAATTCTCATTCACAGTACAGTTAAAATAACAAAAATAAACAAAACAAACAAATAAAACAGATAAAACACACCCTTTAGTTATAGGAAAGTAGTATCCTATGACTCACAGTGAGAAGTTAGTTGAGAAAACAAACTTTTGGGGCTTAAAAAAGAAGATGATCAATGATGAATTACACAGCACAGTGGTGGAATCTAATTGCCAATTAATGTTTCAAAACACATGAGAATTCAACAGGTATAGGCCGATACTGAGATCTAATATATTTTACAGACACTCACACACTCACACACTCACACTTAGTTTGAAGATGCTTTCTAATCCAACACCTTGGTCTGTCCAAGGCCACAGAAGCATCAGTTAAAAACGTTCCTCTCTTTAGGTGGCCGTGTCACGGCTCCACAGACCTGACTGCTGCCTCCACATAACACACAGCTCCCCAGTCAGCAGTCTAGCGAGGTTCCATTATTTATATTACACCATCACACAGCAAGGATCAGCACAAGGCTGGTGACATTAAAAACTAGGACAAGCAAGTAGTGCTGAGGAGTAGTGGGTGTTCTAACGTCCTAAAGACCAGTTTCTGCTGTTGATCTGCCACGTTACTGGACAGTCCCTTTATTCTTGAGTTAGCACCCTTTTTCCATCCTCTCCATCCGCCTGGTTTGCCTCCCTTTCTCCTGACCTCCTTCTGAGTGACTGTGGTCCTTGCACTCCACACATCTGGTCATTAATAACTCTCTCTGCTCTGTTTTTCCTGCCAAACAGAGCAGGGCTTTGCTGTCATCCTGACACAAATTAATTCCCCTTATTTATCTTCTGGCACCAAGGCCGGCATAGGCGGAATAACTGTTTATGGAAAAAAAGGACAAAGAATTATAGATGGTGTGTTCTTGATGACAGGCCCATTTGTTTCCCAAATAAGACTCAAGATAAAGTTCATAACACTCATTTTGATACCGAAAAACCTTTGTCAGCTCTTGTCGTCTCTTATCATGCTCCGACTGAGGGATTTGTGTGGGGTTTTTATGATAATATAATTATATTTGCATGTCAGAATATATGTATATAATATTGTGGATGTTTGTTGTTCTGGGAAGCTTCTGGGTTCTGGTTTACCATTCAACTTAAAAGGATTAGCCATGAATCATTGAGACTGTGAATAACTGAAAAAATTACAGCATTGGTCATTTGTTCAAATTTGTGTCCCTCAGTGAATAACCCAGTGTATTTAAGTCCCACAGCAGCAGGAGCACCAGTGGACCCTCATTCAAATGTAAGCCACCCCAGCTGCACTGACAGTGAGAAATGGATTTAATAGCCAGAGAACAGCTTGTCAGCAGTCTGAAAAACCACAATGTTAGGAGTCTTTTTTCCTCATCTTGGGATCCCCAGGGTTCTGCATGATATTGAATAGATTGGAAAGTACCAATGTCAACATAGCATTCCTTTTTTTTTTTTTACTTTGTAATGTCACTGGCCATTCACTGTGAAGCTTCATACAGTAACTGATTCTGTGTGTAAAATGTGGAGATGGTATTATAAGTATATCATGACAGAGTACTGAAGCTGCCCCATGATGCATAATAAAATACTAAAATAAACAGTTAAAAAAGTAATAAATTACAGTGGGAATTAGATTGCAACTGTTATTGTTGCGGTTATGTGTTGCTGTTAATTTTTCTGCTGAACCAAATATGTAATGAAATGACTCACTGAAGTGGCATTTGATTACATTTAAAAGCTGATAAAATGACAAGAATCCTACCTTGGCAACATCTCCAGCCAAATGTAATGCACCTCTAGAATAAGCAGGCAATTTCAGGATGCAGTAGTCATGCGAACAAAGGAATAAAAGTCAAAGGAGCACAACACTCTGCCTTTAAGAGAGCATGCTTCACTTTTCAATTTTCCAAAGCTGCATCTTCATAGATAATGTAATGTTTTCTTGATCCTCTTTTACGGAGCACTTTGAGTGGTGTGAAATAATTCGACTGATAATCTGCCAGTAAGCCCATGCAGAACCATACTATAGGAGAACTTTTCGAGGAACAGAAATATAATAAGAACTCCATCAACGCTTTACTGGACTAGAGAACAAACAGCATTCAAGAGATTCTGCAGCTTTGTTATCAGGTGCTTCATGTAGTGGTGTGCTGCAATACTCTCCATCAGAGAAGCTTTAAAATGAAGCAATGTGAGGAAGGCATGTCTGTGGCTCTCTCAGCCATAATTGTGCAGAGCCCTATCTGGCTGTCGTCTCTCCAGGGGAACAGAAGGCAGCTCAGGGGCGTGTTGTTATATTTCACACTAAATGATGTGCAAGGCATCCTCAGCTCTTATCTGCAGGCCTATTTTAGTCACTGACACAGCCTCTAAATTACACCTTAACAGCAAATACAGCTCCAGTACTGTTTAACAATACATACAATGTTACCTTAGGACCAAGGTACTGACACATTTACAAATATACAAATATCAAATATAGAAACAGTGGAGTCTTTCATTTTCCACCATTAATCCATCCCATCAAGAGCCTAAACCTTTATTCATTTTTATATTAAGACATATGTGGAAATGTGATAAATGACACCAGTTCTCCAACTTTCTAACAATTTTGGCCTTCATCATTTTAATATTTGTGTATGTTTTTCACAAGGTCTAGGTCTGTAGATTACACTCTCAGCACCTGAGGGTCCTTGAAACAATTTTAGTGGATAATTTATTTTATTTATATATTCATATGAATATGTATTTGTTTTAGGATTTGTAGCATTGTAGCCTAAAGGCAAAGCGAAAACATAGATATAGTAGAGGATTGATTCATTGTTATATCTAAAATAAATGCACTGTCCATAAATAACATCCACATTTGATGCATCAAATTGTTTAATAAAAAAACATATGTTAGGTATGTACTTCTATGTAATGTCTTTTTGTGGTGGTAACCAAAAATTTAATAATCAATTTAATGTCAATACAATATCAAAGTAAATATCATTTACTTTAACTTTAGGAAGAGCACTGGTAGCACAAAGCGATTATTATTATGATTATAATAATTATTATTGTTATCATCATCATCATCATTATTATTATTATTATTATTAACATTAATATTGTTGTTGTTGTTGTGTTGTTATTAATGTCACAGAAGAACATTAACTTCCTTTGTGCTTGTTTCTAATTTAAGGACAGAGATATCCTAATCATAGTATAACTATACCAATTTTGGATATGTTTCTTTTGGTATGGTGATTTTAATATCACTAAATATGCAAGCTCTACCTTTAATATGTTTCTTGCTATTTGAATGTTACTGTGCAGCAGGCAGAGGTACAAATTTAAACCATAATACCTAGATAATTGAAATGCAGACCCAGGATATTAAAGAGATTCTCTGAACAGAATGATGGGTTGCTGCTGTTTAGGAGACAACTTTGTATCACGTTGATTTTTAATTTCCTGTGGGTGACCGTTCTCAATGCCAGAATTTCATTTATGCAAGTATGATAAATGTGTGTGATCTCAATTACAGTGGATAGGACGCCCTTCTGACATAGCCCTACTTTTCTGATTGTGCCTCATATGATCTATTTTTTAATGTGAAATCTCTGCTGGTATGACTTTAATCAGAAAACTGCTCTTTAGTATTGTTAAAATTCTTCTGTGAAATCAAGAGATACCTGCTGCAGACGCATACAATTCCCAGCAAGTCAAATAAGCTTTTTTCCAAAAAAGGATAATGGGGTCTCCCATAATAGAACAAATATAATAAACATCAGTGTACAATCTGCTGCACACACAAAATCAGTCCATCAGAGATTGGATCTGGACTAATGACATTTCAGTGATTAGCCTGACTTCTTCCTGGCTAATCTCAGCACCACAGGTTGTAATCCACAAATGCTGGTTTACATGTGTGAGTAAAGTCTTAACTGAGTTGCTAGATTGCCAGGGTCCTAAAATTTGGCTCTTTCCCATAAACTCAAAATGATAAAACCTAAGGACAAATAACAGCTGACAGTGAACAAAAATTTGAATTAATGATCCAGGTTGGCTTGATACAGGCAACCACTTTAATTCTTGGGAACCTTGCTGTAGTAGCACAATCAAGGGAACATGGACATTCTGACAGCTCCCCAGCCTCAGTGGGGCCACCTGAAAGCAATATATTTACAGTTCATAATGCCATTCCCAAAAGGCAGGCAGGGGTTTTCAAGCACTAATATGTATGAAGGCATTTTGAAACAATAACTGCTGCTTTTTATACAGGAAAATGAGCTCCTTCATTAACATAATTTCAATTACATTTTAAGGAAGACAATGCTGTTTTTCAATAGATACAATCTGTCTGAGTCTGTCAGTATAAGTCTAACATAGACAATGCAAATCTAGGAGCACAGAAATTGGTCAAAGTTAACGAGAACCTTAAATCTTAACCTCATTAGCTCAACATCATGTCTGTTGTACTGAAACAAGAAGGTTTCCTTTGTATGATTATCAGCTTAATAGTAGTGGAAGATTTTATTATTGCAAGTTTGTGAAAAACACCCCTATTACAGTGTTGGAAATGGAAAGGAAAAATGGCCATCAGGGAACTAAAACACACCCAAGACCATATAAGATCATACAGCTCATCCTATAATAGAATATAGCTTCACTACTTGCGCTTCCCATCATAATTTTGCATCTACGTACTTCTCCTTGTAGCCAGTTCCCTTTGCAAAGCTATCAATAGCTGTTAGCTTTTTCTGTGCCAAAGAACACTGACTCTTCTGACTTAGGTCCAGTTTCTGTCTCCATCTGGTGTGTGGCTGCAGTAGGGTGACTTGCTCCTACATTCATGTGAAAATGTAAAATGAGAGCTCACGGTTGGGCCTACTCCTTTCACAAGTTTTACTAGCCGGCCAACGGAGCTAATGTGCTGGGTATAGCACCAACATATCGCACTGTCTGACTGGAATAACAACAGAAGGTCTGCATATAACCCAGAAACTTGGAAGATTAGAAAATCCTCTTAGTCTTAGAAAAAATCATCTGAGAAAATCATAAATGTTTTTATTATTTAAGCTTGAACATACTTATGTGGTCTATGATATGTAAAGTAAATGTTATCTTGGTCTCCATTCTTATCTTATGGCTTTCCTCCAACAACAACAATGAAATGAAAAACAGGAATAATACTGCCATATTGTTGTTGCTCTGAGGTAGATCTGAACCACATCCACAAGCCAAAACAAGACTGTGCTGACAACTAGAAACTCACCGATACAGCAGCAATGGATCAAGTGGGGTCATATAATCTCCCACTGCCTTTCATCGGCTTGTTCTCTTTCTCAGGCTGTGTGGAGAACACACAGGTGATTTGAAACCAAGGAATGAAAAACAAAAGCAGCAAATAAAAAGGGAGAGGTTTTAGTGTTTCCAGAGTGAAAAACATCTTTGATGAGCAGCATAAATAAGCACACTAATATAGCAGGATGGTTTTAAACTTAAACCTCATGACATATTCAAGGTTATGTTGTTGTGTAGCCCTACGCAGCGCTTGGATGTGAATAACAATCTAGTACTATTGTAAACCACTAAAGCCATGGCTCTTTCATGTGGCCTTGAAAACTGGAGCGTTTGCCTGCTTACCAACTAAAAGGCATGTTTTTAAAGTAGTTGACCATTTGCAGACATATATAACAATTAAATTTAAAGATGCACAAGCATGAAAATTATTTTTTTTACCTCTGATAAAATTTCAATAAGGTGTTTTCTGTCTCTAACAGAACATTCAAGCACTATTGTAACTAACAAGCCCAGGGCGATACAGAACCACTGTGGTGATATCATTATCAGTGAAGTTATGACAAGTCTTATCTGATCTCATCCATAATTGCTCTTTTTTATTTTCGGTCATGACCGTTTTTTTTTCGATATGAATTGATCATCAACAACAAAACCCTCAGCCAAGACTATCCCTGAGCAATCAAATTAGCAAAGAGTTGCTTTGCCCACAAGGATACAATTACAGGCTAACATTGTCCAGCCTACAAATTAGCAACACAGCCAGCACTTAGGAGCATATACATCCTTAAATGGCTTTCTCAAAGGAAACCATTGTCAGGATCCTCAATTACAACAGCCACTTCTGGTTAACAAGCAAGCATGAGAAATATGAGGAAAATTAAAATGAATAACATGCAGTCATATGGCAGCAACTAACAATGAAACTTATCTCAGGTTTGTATATCAGAAAACATTTGCTTAAAAGTCACTCTCCCCTTGCTAAAACAGGAGTAAAATATAATGAATGATAGCAGCACATTTTGCCCATTAAAATGCATGACACCTGTAATCTAAGCCACACCAAAATTTATCTTCCAAGTGGAGAAGATATGGCAAATTGCTTATAATTAAAGAGGGGACATGAGCAATTTTTTAAAACAAAGACGAGCTTATCAAAAATAGAAGTTAATGAGATGCTGCTTCACTGCGATAGAGGAACTGGTATTGTACCAGTTTTAATTCTGTTATGCAACATGCAATTCATGCCACTTCTCTGAACAGAGGGCAGGAATCTTCATACCTATTTGCATGATGAGAGACAGGAAATAAAGCCCATTTGTAATTGGATTGTAAAGCCTCTTGAGGCATATTTGTCATTTCAAGCTATACAAATAAAACTTGGTTTGATTTAAAATATTTTATATATATATGTAACAAAAAGGAAAACAAATCTGTCTTCAAAGAATGGTTCTGTCCCTTGGGACATCAGTGCAGACCTCCTAAGACAAATTGCCACTGACCCCCCATGGATTTTCCGGGGCACACTCGATTGGAAATTGAGTATTCAATTTCCCACAGGGAGCCTTGCCATTTCCTCCCTATGCATCATTGAAAAGGCGTCTACTTTTGGGCTTGGCTGGGCAGACAAAAATATTCAATTCGACTGAATCGATAGTACATGAACTCTCAAGTCCTAATGATGGTTGAATTTATTATATTCATTTAATTAAAACAACCTCTCAGATTAATGAAAAGCAAAAATTGGTGGAGGGAAATAAGTTGCAAGCACATGCGTATGATAAAATGTATACAGTAAATATTCATAATATGATCATCATGATGGGTTATAAAGTAGCCTAAACAAATTATACACTATAAGACTCTTTATAGAAGTTTCTGTAAACTATTGTAACAATTTCCAAATCCCAAATACATGTAGAATATATGTGCATTCAAACTTGATTAAACTGTTTGATAGGTTGCTGATCTGAATTCCTTAGAAAATACAACAGGCTTTGTCTTTGGATAGACTTCTGGCAGCAAATAATACATGCTTAACTTTGATCTAAATAAGACTGTATGTATCTGTGAATTAGATTTTGTGTAAAAAAAAAGATTTTGTAACATAATTTAAAATCAGCATTTATTTAGAAATAGTTAATTAGTTTTTTGTTTGTGTATTCTGAAAAACGCTGTATCAACACAATTTTTTATGCTATATAAACCCACATGGAAAATACGGAGTGACAATCATGAAAAGGACATAGAAATATTTGAGTATGGGTGATACCATATAAATTTGTCTCACTGAATCTGTTTTCGCCAACACGTCTGGAAGGTAACACACTGCAGACTTACAGTGTAATGGAAGAAGATGAATGGACCATTAAAGATGGGGGAAATAATCTCTTTGAAGGTAGCTAAGCCACTAGCTTGCTCTCATAAATCACCTACATAAAGCAGCACTACAGCACCATACATTGCTCTATAAACATGTTCTGTTTTTTTTAAATCTTATTTCAAATACACACTGAAAGGATAAATGTGATTTCATACCTTATATGGCACATCATAACAACACCTTGCAGCATTCCATCAGTGGAGGACAGTAAGTAGCCATAATCTATGATTTCAAAGCTGAAATATAACTAAAGAAACCAGCATGCAAAGGATGCATTTCACAGGCTGCAGGTGAAGTATAGGCATCTCCCTTTTATCTATTTTCTGCTACGATACATCCACTCCCTTCTGTGGGCCAAGAAATAGAGTTTTTCATCACTGCAGTCTCTCACTGGCATCGACCAGCATTATTGATCTGCAGCAGATCTCCTTCCACTCTACCTGGGGAGCCAGATGAGCCTTGTTCATATTGATCCAAGCTTTTTATTCTACATTCTCCTTCGCCCTTTCTTTAGGTTGGGGAAAATTATATGCTTGTCATCTTTTATAATAAATTTTCTTTGGGAAAGGCATTGATAACTGTTAATCCGTACTCTGCTGGTGGATTTTGTTATCACTGATGATCTACATGAGAAGACAGAGATGCTGTTGAAACCTGCCTCCAACCACAGAAAAACTGTCTGTTATGACAGCTCTGAGAAGTGAAGACATGCTGCTGCTTATCTGATTGAGGATGCTGGCGATGAAGCTGAGGCTGGCACAAAAAGGCAAAACATGTCTGTCAAGAAGGCAGGCAGATCTGATGTATGAAAATAAATGTTTGCTCGAAACAAATAAAACTAATTTTCCTCAAAAAGAAAACACTTACTTAACTCTAGGCAACAGAATGAACTGTTTTTCTTCTTTCCCCCATCACGAGATTTTCCCTCTGTCTATTAAAATCACGTCTCAGTTTTATAATCCCACTTTATCATGCCTCTTCTGTCCACATAGTTCCCAGCTCCCTTTTTCTGCCCATTCTTTAAATGCTTCCCTCTGTCTGCTTTAAGTCCTTCACTCTTTCTATGTGTCTTCATGCCTCCCCCTCAGGAGCAGAATCTGTGGTAATGTACTAATCTGTGGAGCTTTAGCACAGTCTTGCCAATCTGCCATGTCAAGATACACAAATCTCACTCCAGGCAATTACAGGCCCTTTTCTCTCCTCTGCACTTCACTATTTCCCCATCTCTGTTGCAATGAAAACTGCCTCTGTGACCCATCAAGTACAATTACCTTATTTGTAGCAAACAGTGGTGGCCCTGGGGTGGTATATAGAACAGGTGTGTTGGCAGTGCATGCATGAAAGAGGTAAATTATTATATACTATGTGCTGTAAAATCAAAGTGGTAAAAGACCATTTTTCAAACACACACTGAAGCATATTTTTTTTTCAACTTCTTAACATTTTCAAAATCTTAACATGTCTTTTCATCATCAGTTACTCTGGGATTTATTTATGTAAGTCAAAACATTTTGACTTAAAAGCATCAAAACCATGTTTCAACATGGGGTTGTGTTTTTGCAGAGGCCAAGTGGCTTTGGCTACTAGGCTTGTATCGATAGTGTTGATAATAAGATGCTCTGTAGGGAAGTTCTTTGAGGTGGTTTGTTTTTTTTAATTTGCCAGCTTCTGAAATAAGGAGTGAGCTTAGCTACTGTAGTTTTCACTTTTCTACAACAAAAAACATGATCCTCTGTTATAGTGACTATTGCCAGAGGTGTTCCATTGCTTTGATATTTGTAAATGCTTACCAGCAGTTAGATAATTCGAGATGATGGGTTGATATCACCTCCAGAGCATGTTGTTGTTGTCACGTCCACTTATCAGCAACAGTGTACCTCAGGGGTCTATTGTAGCACTATGCATAAATAGCATTATTTAAAAAAAATTATTTCTATTTTTATGCTGATAAGAAAGGTTTATACAGCTCAGGTGCTACCACCACTCAGACTTAACCCGTCTCCAGACCTCACTTTGGACACCTTTAAGCATTTCTTGACCACAAGCTTGTTCTAAATGCTGGAAAGTCAAAGTGCATGATCTTCTCCACATTAAATATTGATGGCAACTTCCCTGATTTAATAACTTAATGAAATCCATATATCTTGTTTGATCTCAAAAGTATTTAGGAATTTAGTTGTATAGTACACTGTCATTTAAGATTCACATTCAAATCTTAAACAAAATCACAAAAAAATAAAAATTAGGCTCTCTTAATGGAATTAAATGTTGCCTGACAAGTCTTACACCTATTCATCAGTCAACCTTTATGTGTGTGCT
>OMLM01009774.1:2295-12520 GCA_900302695.1 Helostoma temminkii | reverse complement strand
TGGCAACTTCCCTGATTTAATAACTTAATGAAATCCATATATCTTGTTTGATCTCAAAAGTATTTAGGAATTTGGTTGTATAGTACACTGTCATTTAAGATTCACATTCATTCATTCATTCATTCATTCATCTTCTATACCGCTTAGTCCCCGCAGGGGTCACGGGAGTGCTGGAGCCCATCCCAGCCAGCTTACGGGCGAGAGGCGGGGTACACCCTGGACAGGTCGCCAGTCCATCGCAGGGCCACATATAGACGTTTAAGATTCACATTCAAATCTTAAACAAAATCACAAAAAAATAAAAATTAGGCTCTCTTAATGGAATTAAATGTTGCCTGACAAGTCTTACACCTATTCATCAGTCAACCTTTATGTGTGTGCTTGATTATATTCTGTACTGCCATGCTGCCCCAATAGTACGTGAGCAGCTGAACGCTGTTTATCCCAGTGCATTAAGCTTTATTACCAGTGATAAATTCCTTCATCTTCCAAATCATCATCACTTCTTATATGATAACGTTGATTGGACACTCATTTATACAGCCTTATTAGCTACCAAACTACCTTACCTTTCTCTGCACACATTTATATCCTCAATGTAAAGAGAATACTGTAAGTTGGACCAGTAATTCCAAAATTGCTAAGTAATTTTGCTAAATTATGCCTATTGTCATGTATCCCCTAGCTACGTTATGTAGCATTTAAGCTCAGTGTGGTTCTTGTGGAGATCTGCGTGCAGTCAGTTATGACTTGCTTCTTATTATTTTTACTGTTATTTATTTTGATACTGCCACACTGGCCCTCTGGGGATAATAGAACCTTAAACCAGTCATCAAAGCTAAGCTAGCAGATGGATGGACAATTAATTTTTGTTGGGCCGTCTGCTTTTGATGCAGAATCCCCAGTTTTCTATTTCAACATGAATGAGTGCCGAAAGCGTAAAAAGAGTTATTTAAATGCATCAAGTGGTGCTGGGGTGAGACAAAAGCCTACAGTAATATGTTTTTTTTTTATTGAGCTATATGTAAATAAAAATAAATCATTATGATGATCAATTATCTTGCCCAACAATACTTACATACAATATTAAATATTGGATGAGGACTCATACAAAAACATAGCTGTTCAGGCTCTTAAAATCATCAATATATTTTTGGCGATCCAATATTACAGACAATACTAATGTTAGATCTGTGCTGAGGTGATAAAAGACTATTATTTGAGCATCACCTGTCTGTGAAAACAAGTGATCATATCCTGTTATATCTCATTAAAATAATTGGGCTTAACAGAATTAACAGTTATTCATCACACTTGCCCCCTCGCTCCAGCAGTCTGCATGGTTTTCACGCTATTGTCAAAAGGGAACATGAGTAACTAAGTGTGTGAAATTAGTTGTGACAGATTTTCAGTGGCATTCTCTTGACTCAGTGCATACACATGGGGCCACTTTGCTGTTTCTATAGTTGTCTACTTCTTTTTAGTGCAACAATTATACGTGTTAGTAGCAACCCTGAGGGCTCTGCTGCCAGCATTCGTTGTTTATTTACATATTATTTCTAACATAGGGTTTTAAAGATTTTTAAGGGTAGAGGCTGCTTCCTTTTACAAATTAAGGTTTGTCACACTAAGGGATTATCTTTGAAATGTATGTTGATCAACAGGAATATTTGCTTAGGTTTGCAAAAGAAGAGGCCAAAATCTTAGCAAAGGTGTGAAAAAAAAGCTGCTGAAACTTAAAACCTGAAACCTGTGACACTCTAGATAATGCCATGGTAAACATTTTCGCTCACCTCCGTGTTTATGTTTATTTAAGAGTGTCTCTTAAAGAGCTGTTTGAATGTGTCAGAAACTGCAAGTCAACAGAAATGTAAGCATAGGTCCATGCCTTTCTGTGAGGTTTTACTTCACTCATATTTTGAAGGCTTTGCCTGCTGGAAGAAACAACGTGTATACAAGACGTCTTTATCCCTTTCATGCCTTCAGATTTTTGACATATCCTATCTAGTGCGCGGCTTGTGTTTAGCTGTTCACTGAAAAGCAATAATGACAGCATAATATACATAACATACTGTAGTTTTTGTTATGTTGCATATGTAATATTCAGATCTGCCTTTTTTTGCAAATCCTTTATTTATATTACCAAAATAATTTTTTTCTAAATGTGACAATGATTTGATTAATTGACTGACTGATCAGTTATTTGTCCAGCAAAAAATGCCATAATTTTGTAGGTTGCAGCTCAGGGCAATTTTGTTGTTGTTTGCTAAAATTTACTTAAACTAGATTTATAATCATTCAAATATAAATTATGTCCACCGGAATCAAATAAAAAAATACATTTTCCCTATATAATATATACTATATTGCCTCCTTCATGATTTTTAAATTTTTTGCATGTCACAATAAAATGATTCAGATCATCAAAGAAATTTTAAGAGAAAATACAATTTACTCTGGTAATTGTATTACATTTTCACATAGGTTTTAGACAGCTTTTTTTCCTTAATAAATTTATTTATTTAAAAACTGCATTTCAGCAAGGGGGCAAATACTTTTTCACTGTAAAATATGCATCATTAAAGGTCATTATCATAAAAAGTGTGAAAAGCTACATTTTTATGAAAACATTGAGTCTCTTAAGACAAAGTTATGAAAACAGTAGCTTCTTCTAATACCAGTGGTGGAGGGGTGCAGAACTTTAATTGATAATTGTAATTAATTATGCAGCCTGTAGAGCAGTTTAGCACATCCAGCAGCTGTTATTCTGTGCAGTGGCATCGTGAGCACCCCCATGTCTGTTTGAACATTTCCAGCAACACAACACATCTGAGTTTTCCTTAACTCGCTCAGTGTTGAGCATGCTGAATGACCAGCAGACCATTTACCTCAGAGTGCATTACTCATGCTCACACATCAGCATAAATGGGTTAATACTGCAGACAGCTATTGTCTAGCATCGGCGCATAACGATCATGTGAGGTTGAGGTTTATTCAATGTGAATCCATTCACATGTATGTTACATATCCTGCCTGAATACATATTTCCACATGAGTGTTTTAGCACAGCATTATTTGTAGTTGAACAAGTAAAACCAGTAAAGAATGACAGGACTTGTTTGTATATTTTCACTTGTACAAAATGTTTCAAAAAAGTATTTCTATAGAAGTATCTGCCAGTACTTCTACTAAAGGTGCTCAAATTGTCCAAATGCATATTATGTTCCTGTTATATTGTATTTTTACAATTACTTCCTGATTGGGAGAAAAAACTATAAGAGACTTATTTGCATGCCTTATGTGGATGAGTTTAGGGTATTTAGACCAGATTGCAATGATTTTACTCATATGCCAAGACCTAGAGATAAACCCAATTCAGTTTTTGCTGAAAATTATGAGTCAGCTGCTTAAACAGCACTCCCCTTGACATTTTACATAATAAAAGTGCCCCACTCACTGCAAGGTGTTATTAACTCTGAGTATGCCTTCCAGGAGATATATGAATCAAGACCATCAAAAATACGCACTCAGTACCACCCTCACTAAAGAAAGGCTTGTTAATATTACTTCTGGCCATAGGATTACAGGTTCGTGTCTGTTCAACAAGAAAAGTCTGCAACTGCAGGTATGTTTATCATGTAGGGCTGAAGCTGAGAAATTGTATTCCTGCAGGAGTCAATGGAGCTGAAAGGATTTCACTGACAGTTTGCTGTTGTCATGTGAAGCTACAATACAAAGACAACATCTGTTGTCAATTCAACACACACGACATGGTATCATGTTAGCTGTCAAGTAAAGAAGTCAGACAATCTTGACAAGTTGCACACTGACATGTCAGTACATATTATTTAAAAGAACTTGTTGCATATTCAATGTAAAGGTGCAGCGTACTTCATATGGACGACTGATAAACAAATGTTTTAGAGCAGCAACAAAAGGAAACAACAAAGAAATAATGGATTTAAATGCATACCTAGGACAGTGGTTTCCACCTCATAAGATTTTTTTCATGTTGTTACATCTTCATAACTATGATCACTGTCATACACACGTAGTCCATAAAGAAACCTGCAACAGGTCTCTGTCATAATGATGAATATTTCTGATCTGGACAGTGTAAAATATGGTGCCGTGACCTCAAATCAACTAATTTAATCTGTCACCTAACAAACCTGTCAACCTAACTATAAGTTAAAAAAAGAAGGAAAATCCAAACCATGAGCCCACCCAACCCTTAAGTAAGCTCACATGTGACACACATACACAGCTCTGCCACATTTTCTTACAGCACCTTTTGCCTGGACACTATTCTGCATTGGTATTTCATCACAAGATTTACAACATATTCCCTTTGCCTGTTTTAAAGATCCATGGCGTTTATTTGCTGTAAACATAAGAGGCACCAAAATTTGCAGCCTCTCAAGTAAAATATGGGACAAAGTGTTGCAGCAAAACTCATGTGGCATCTTCTTAGAAAACAACTGGCTTAAGGAATTTTTCAAGCCACCATCAATAATGGAAAATCTAATCCCTACAAACTATTCAGACATAGAGAATAACATTACTTAAGCAGAGCTTCAACAGATTTCACAGAATAAGAGGTTACACATTACTTAAATTATCATATAAAACGTTTGAAACTATCTATAGTGTACAAGTGTTGCTATATTTTATGTGAACTGAAGCACTAAGTGTTGGAGTTCTTGAAGCTTTGGAGAAAATGTGCTCCATTGAGACCTTTACAGTTATGCAGATGGCAGAACTTTATGCAAAATTGGGTACTAAAGTGTATGTTAAATGGTTGATACTTTAACATCCCACATGCTGTAAGTCAAGTGATGCTTTTTTAGTGTATTTCACAGACCTAAACACACTCCATAGCACCTACTTTACTGTGCTGTTTCCCCACTTATGTACTATCCATTATTGTACCATGTCATAAGAAATGCAAACCTATGCACACCCTTTCAAAGATGCTTTTTGTTTTTTATTATTTATTTTGGAGCTCAATTAATTTCTTTGAATTTGAATCTACATGTATAGATGTTAAGGTGTTGTTTGTTCATTCCTGAGCACTATTCTAATGCAAGTAAATATCGAAAAGTAATAATAGAATTGTTTTTGTCTAGTATACGTGGCTTGTGTTTAATTCTTTAAACTAAAAATGATGCTATTTATCACTAACACACAACACACCAAAAACCACAGCGAATTAGAACAAGTGAGAGGATGATTAATTTCCATACAGTTTACTCCTACAATAGCTGTGAAATTGTCACGTTTCATAATTCACTGTTCATTTTCTACATCAGCCAATGCTAATCCAGCAGCTCTAACTGTGAGATCCAAAAGATACCCATGAAAAAAGCCTGTTTGTTGGATATGAATCGCAAGTTGCAATCTGAAGGGATCTGCCAACTTTACCTTGCTGTAATGTAGAAAAGAAGAGGAATTGTGCATTTTAAAACATTTGTTTAATTTGACGTGTAAACATAGCATATGATGTGCAAACAAATTAACGAAGGCATCCACTTGGCCACTTCAAAGAAATCCCCAGTAATGTGCATGCTGTTATAATGCAAAGGGACAATTTCCATCTTTATAAAGTGAAAGCAATTACATTAGAAAGTAAACTAATTTAGAAATAGTCCAGTTGTACCTGTAAGCCTGTCTGAACAGCCTGCAGTTCCTCTTAAGCTGCACATGGCAGTTTATTGTGATGACAGCAATTAAATACCCTGGTGATTTGTATGCCAGCGGTATTATGACTTATCCTACAGTACGCCCTGCTCTCAAGAGCTGGATGGAAGCAAGGTTTTATGAGCCAGTGTCAGCACACCGGCTGAAAGCAGCACACATAAACTGGCCCATCCTCAAAGAAGCAGCCATGAAACAGAGAATAAACCATACAAGTGCTTAATGTGACACAGGAAGACCTCAGCAGTGTTAACAATTCACAATGTTCTCTCAAGCCACAAGCAGATAATAACTATAGGCACTGTCCTAACTCCTGAACACACAGTACATCACTGGACTGTTTCACATTGTATGACACAGGGGGACAAATAGCCATGGCCCATATTAGAAGCAGTCTGCTATGTCAGATTTGTGCATCATCAGCATTGTCTTCCTGTGGCTCTCCTTCTGCCACATCCAAGTTGGGTGTTTGAGATAGTATAGTAAAAACCTTAAGATAAAGCCTTGTACTCTACACTGTGTGTGTGTGTGTGTGTGTGTGTGTATGTAAAAGGGGATTGATAATTCACCATTTGAAAAGTTATTTTGTGCAAGTGATTGAGTGTATACTATAAACAGATAGTGGATATTGATAATATCTTTACTCAAGTGTCCATGTGACATGTGTTCCATGCTGCAGAAATCTTTGTTTAGAGAGAGTATGTCATCCATTCATCCATCCATCCATTATCCTAACCGCTTTTTCTGTTAAGCATTGCAGAAGCAGAGCCAATAGAGATTATACTAAAATACTACAAATCTTTTACATAATGAGGTCAATGTCAAGTACTATGTTTAGTCCAGGAATGTTGCAAAACCTGACAGCTGAAAAACTATATATGTAAAACTATATGTATAGATCTGGAAATCAAATCAGAATTACTTCTTGTTGCCTGTGTGTCAAGTATGTAATGAAAAGCCAACTTGCATCCATTTGCAGAACAACAAACACGTAATAGGACTATGGAAATGACACTTACCTTAGGAGATGGAAAAATCAATCTCTGCATTTGATAATGGGGAATGGTTTCATTTGTGTGTGTGTGTGTGTGTGTGTGTGTGTGTGCGAGTGCGTGTGTGTGTGTGTGTGTGTGTGTGTTTGTGTGTTTAGTGTGTGTGATTGTTATTTGTTTATATGTCAGTGCAGCTTAGATGTCAAGCAGCAAAATAGATGATATTACAACAGCTTAATTTCCTGTTGTTCACATAATATGAAGTTAAACCTCACAGTGTTCAACCACTGGACAGTTTGAAGACTTACCTGTTCAGATGATTCTTCACAAGTATATGATAAAAGACAGTATTTGACATTACACCATATTTTATTTGTGGTGTAGAGAAATACAAATTTTCAAGTATTCAGTTAATCTGTAGAACTAATAACACAGTAAATGTCAAAGCAACAAAAGCAAGCAAAATCAGGAAAAATCTTATTGAGGAATGTAAGTGGAACACCTGACTGTCATATTGTTAATTTTTCAAATTTGAAGTTATACAGTACTGTTACACAATGTTATCAAATTAGTAAAGCACACACTCATGACATTCAAGTTTCCCACATTCAGTAAGCTAATGATGACTTGCTAAATTTGGTTTTACTTCAGTAACCAACTTTAATCAGAAGAATCAGAAGTTTTACCTTGAATGCTCAGTAGGGACCTTACAAGCCAAGCTTCCCCTTTCTGCCCTGAGGAGGAGAGTCAAATGGGAAAGATCAGAAGTCCACTTACCCCACAGGGAGAAGAGGTGAGGATCACAGCCAGGATGAGAGGCCCACAACACTATGATCAAGCCTCACCCGCAACCCCAACACCATTATTTGAACAATAAGATTGTAGTTACCCCTGGGTGGTGGTGGTGGTTTACTGGAACTAGGACAGCAACTATTGTGTTCAAGTGCCCATGTGAGTCTCATTTATAATTCCCATGCATCAAGCACAAAAGAAACAGGTGACACAGCTTAAATGTGTGGATGCAAAGCAAAAGCGGGCACCTACCTTGAAAAGCTTTTAATAGTTGAGAAAGCAATTTTTTAAATGCCAGTGGCTTTGTATACTTCATTTAGCACAAGTATATAATGCCACAAACAATGCTGTCATAGTTTAATGAATTCAGAGAATCAAAAGCATAGTACCTTTACTTTTACCTATAAGATTTGATGAAATGTTCCATGAAGAAAGCAGATTCCAGACAAAAAGGGAGAACAAAAGGAAAGGAGACACCGATAAGTGTCATGGTCAAGTTGGAAAAGAACAGAGGAGAGGGGAAAGAGGCTTGATGGCTACATATATGTGCAAATACAATAAAGGAAATGTCTGACTGCAAAAGGGATGTGATGAAAAGTAGAGAAGAACAATATGTGACACCCTTGCTCTGCTGCACAATAAAGATATGCCGTAGCCACAAAAACTGAGATGAAGAAAGAGAGGACAGATTGTCTGTGCAACATGCATTACAGCAGAGAGGACTGATGAGGATTAACTTAAAAATTCAGTAAGCTATTTTCCACCACCATGCATTAGAACCTAATCATGCTAATGCTTTTGTCCCTTTACTTGACCCACACATCATCATAAAACATCAGAATGTACAGTGAATGTGAATAATTAAAAAGAAGGAAAATATGGAGATAAATGACACAGCTACCCAGCAGACTAGGGAGTAGAAAACTAAATGAGCTTGAAAAAGGGGTCATACGGAAAAAGAAATCACTGTGTGAATGAAAATCAACTAGGTCATTCAAAAGGAGTTAAATGACAGCCCATATCTGAAGCTTCAAGCCTGCGCATCACACAAGAGGTAGACACACACACATTTTTGAGCACAATGGGAGCAGGAGGGACAATGAAAGAATGACAGGAAAAAGGAACAGAGCTCATACCTTGGTCGCCCATCATCAGGTGTGCCAGACCTTAAAGGAAAACAAGAGCACAGTCAGAAGAGAACAAGGGATCATGGGAAGCTGTGTGACACTGACACGCAGGCATCTCTTTCAGAACAGATGTCTGTGTTATTTAAGGAGTGTTGGAAAAGGGGAAGAGTGGGACGGAAAGAAATAAAGGAGGATACACAGACAGGGTTTTCATGATGAGCATTCAGTCAACCGGAGCAGGTTGCGATGCATCATCTCTCACTTACTAGACATTATTCAGAAATCTAAATTCAGATTGACCTTTTTTTTTCTTTAAGATGAGAAGTGCACAGACTATCATCCTTCAAACCACCGGCAGAACAATGTCTATAAACAAATACCATGATCTACGACATCAAGTATCCACACAACATCTGAGTCATACAGGAAACAAATAAGTGAACTATGGAAACTATGGAAATGGTCTAGTCACTGTGCCATTTTAGGTAGCAACAAGTGCAAATTAATTTAAAGCTTAAATTAACAATTTAATTTAATTACATTTATTTGATTGACACAGTTAAAGCAATATTAGCCATACAACAATAGACCGTGGGTGCAGCATTAAATGCTTTATTTGTCTGGTGCATCAGTTTCCTCTCCATTCTGTTTTAGCTTTCAGATGACATGTTGAAATTTTATGCATTACTTATTAAACTCTTTCAGCAGCACCTGCAAGTTCAGAGTGTTGATATTCTTTTGCTAAAATTTCCTGCGAACTAGCTACAGTATCTAGTTACCTATCTAGTGAAACTAGTTATTGTTGAAGGGATGCTGTGTTAAAGAAAACCAGTTAATTCCTCTGCTCTCTATTACAAAGTTTTTCTTGTCATTAGTTGGCGGTTTGAAAATATGAGTGATTTAAACCATAAATTAGCAATACAATTTTTTCATGGTCATTTTTATGACAAGATACTTACCAACAATACATTGGTCAACTAAAAACTTAATATACTTAAAATGATTGTGACATCTACATTATATAGTGTACCATTCGGTGTTAGCTTATGTAGCTTCCACAAACAAACAGCAAGTCAGGAAATAATGTGGCAGGTAAAAATCTAAATTCATTTAGATAAAATAAATATAAATAAATAAATATATAAATAAATAATATATTGGGAACTTCTTCATATAATTAGTGCATTGACATTTTAAATGAAGTAATTAATGCTGATTTGGTGTGTATTGTTATTTTTTATAGTGCCAATGATCATGTTAAGTTTCTAACAATAGGTAAATTATAGTATTTATCACCCAAGCCTTTCAATCAGTTTTTTTAACCTATTTTAAAAACTTTCTTTCTGATTTGTCTGGTTAACCAGGGTTTAAATGTTCATCCAGCATATTTCTCATGTTTTTATTGAATAAATCAGTGAATTGAATTACAGCAGAGGTAGACAGTACTTACAAGTGACCAGTTGGTAGATTTCAAAACCAGCAGTTCTTCAAGATTCTTAAGGTTCTTAAGGACATTTTAATCTTAATTCTAAACTACATAATCATATAATTGCACAGTCAAAGGGTATTGTGTTATTTATTATGGTATTAGATGTTAACAACACTGATCACATTTTT
>OMLM01009770.1:6502-27915 GCA_900302695.1 Helostoma temminkii | reverse complement strand
CATTTTCCAAATATCTTGATAGACAGTTTATTTCTGACGTCATCTCTGGAAGTGCATTAATCATAATCGCCTGCTTAATCAGCTCATGGTGGATTATAGGTGGATTTATCACAGGTTGTTTTGTTAGATATTAAATATTTAATGTGTAATGTTTTGGCATTTTTGCTCTTTGATGGACGTCTTACTAAAAACATAAGTAAACATTTATGACTAAATCAGTTTACGTTGCATAATTAAAATTTGATGGCTTCTTTATACATCTGTCAGCTACAGACAATATGTGTCGGTGGCATAGTTTAGGATTGTCAGGTTACTGTATATCTGCAGCTGTCAGACCGGTCTATCTGAAGCTACCACATCCATAGCCGTAGTGGTTTAAATTGCATCAGTGATCTTTTCGGCTCAGCTGTTAATCAATACAACGTCCTGCCCATTCAGAGGCTTGCAGACTGAAGGACTGTTTTCTCCAGAGACCTTTTCTTTCATCCCGTAATGGACTGAACTGTATTCTGACTGTAAAATGGATGATTCTTTTAGTCGCAGTTAGACTGTATAGATCAAATCAAATACTATACATTATGTATATACTATCAGTGACTGGAATATTCATGGTGTTCACCATGTAGACCTTGTTGTAATAATTAGTTAGCATATATGCCAGACGTTGGCGGAGCCGTCATCAGCTCTTGCTGTCACGAGTCTGCTTAGCTCCTTCACAGGCAACACTATTCTCTAGCTCTAAAGCTAGCTTAACATAGCTGCTTTTACCTTCTGCCCTCACCCAAGCAAAGACAAAACACTTGGCGGCTCGACGCAGCCTCATATCTACATTATATCAGCTTACACTAACCTGCCGTGACCACCCTTACTGCTTTATCTGAGTGCAGCGTCTGTTTTCTGTGCACACTGTATGTAATCATGTCTTTTTGGTATGCACTATGTATAGAGAGCTTCCCTTACATTCTTACAATAATGCGTCTCGTTCACCTCTTTGAATATGATGCATTAACAAATGGTCTTGTTTAAATCCTGCACGTTCCTTTGGCCTTTATCAAGGCCTTGATAAGGGAGTCTTGTTCACAGATGAAACCCATACTGCTGCTCCAGGCTCAGATTGATCGGTGGAGCACACTTCCCCCATCTCACATGGCTCCAAACAAAACCTCTATTAACAGTCACTGAAGCGGCTGCCCACTGATTGATTAAGCAATACACAGCACAAGCCAAACAACCTTGCTGAATGTATGCCGAATAAACGTTTCAGTGTATATTTAAAGCACAACCAGGAGTGCAATTTCATACCTTAATTTTTTTCTGTAAGGTAAATGTCTTAAAATACCAGCGTTTATAATTACTGCATGTTGAAGATAGACATATTCACTAATTTGTATTTTTAATTTGAAATCACCTAGAAATTACATGAGCTTTGTGATTTGGGAGACCTGAAGCAACAGAGACATCTCTCTGATGCTCTGAAGTCTCCATGTTCTGTGACTATCTCTATCTCTGATCTTTTCAGATTAAACCCTCAGAGGGTCATTAGTGGTTCAATGAAAAACAATTTTCATGGTAGCTCTACATAGGCTTTATATCAAATACAGCAGTTTCCAAAACATTTTGCTTCTGAATTGCAGATTGACTGTAGTAGCACTGTGACAATGAATATCTGGAAAAGCTTGTTTTTTTTTCTTGGTGTCGGAGGGAAATTCTAAGCCAACTGCTTCTTCTGCTGTTGCCTAAAGTCACACAAGCTTCCTGATTCGGAGGATTCCTCGTCAGGTACCAACATGAACAAACATACCTGATGTGGGAAACAAAACTTGTCTTCAGTGTGTAAATCAATCACAGCACAATTGCTGTTGTTCATCTGTCATAGAAGCCTACATCTAGATAGAAGCTGAAATGAGGGCAAACAGAGCGGAGTGTCCTGGGTTTTAACTTGGCTTCATAGCCTCATTTTCTCAAGGGCCTGCTGATTATGTGTTAAAGCTGTTGGACTACAGCCAAGAGGGGACTGTTCCCTGTTGTGTTTTTTTTGTTGCCCTAATATAAACTGGTTAACAATTTAAGGAATAATAAATTCTCCAACAGAGAGGCTTCAGCAGAACTAGGTTTTGTAGTCGAATAAGGGAAGCTAGATTTTTTGTGTATGTGTCAAAGATCACGTTATAGTGAGTGAGACTGCAAATAAAAAACTGTCTGGAGGAGGTTAAATTAAAAAAATGATAACAGGATGTTAATTAGGGCACAAACTGATGTCTCTCTGATACCCCTTTTTTAAGCTGCTTTCACACATGCACTCCAGACTTTACACAGAGCTGCACTTTAACACAAGCAGCACGCACTTTGGACATCCTCCGTTTAAAATGTGTTCACACATCAGGGGAAATAGTCCATTTCAGTGAACAATTTCAGTGAGGGAGGGTCTCCATGTGGAGAGTGCCGAAGGCATGTCGTGACACAAAAAGTTCAACGCAGAAATCAGCTGTGTTTTGTTTACAGCATCGAAGCATTATGTTTATAACCTCATGTTTCATGAAGGAGAGAAGCGCAACATAACAGCAGAAAGCATGATAAACATTTCCTTCATTTTATGTTGTGGTGTTAAGGAGATCTTTAACAGTAAACACCCACTCTTTCAGTGTGATTACCTGGAGAATTAAAAGAGGCATTCCAAAGTGCCAGTAAAGGTTTATAGTGAAACAGCATGACCTAAACATACTGTACTGAAAGTTTGATGTAGAATATTGTATTTACACCCCAGATGAAAATAAATTATTCTTTGTCTGTAACAGCTGTTGTATATTGGCAGTAAGTCCAGGATATTTACTACAATCTGAGGTCATTTATTGGCATCTATGCCAGATGGAGAAGCTTGCATGTCACACTGGGAGCAGAGGTAATAAACCGGAGACTCCATCATTCTCGTGATACGGTTGACCGGTGGCAGTTGACACTTAATGTAGGTTTGGTGAACAAGGCTGTGTGAGCGTTTAACGGACTAAAGAGTTTAAGTATTTCATTCCTCTGTGCCTCTGAGCTCAGTTTTATCCAAAAACAATTAAAACCACATCACTGACGCACACTGTTGCACCATGTGATTTGTTCTTTCATCATCATTAACTTGCACTGTAGTTTATTTTGGATCAGTCTCACATACATTTCTACTGCTGTAAGTGTGTATTAATTCACAGCTCAAAATGGTCTTTAACAATGGATTTTTTTAGTAAAAATGTGTTTTTTAAAAAAAAACTATTAATTTGGGGTAAAGTTAATATATGTAGTTCATTTCATTGAAACAATACATTCTAGAGAGTAAAAATGTATATAAAATATTAATGCATAAAAGAAGAAGAAAGTACAGGATGAAATATAATGATGCGCAGCTTAGTATCTTATTTACTTTTATCTCACCACACTTGTCAGACAGAAATATGCTGCTCCGTCTGAAGTCTGTTATGCATATACTTTTTTTGTAAAAACCTAGTTAGAAACCCAGTTATGTCCAAATATGCCATGAAATCACACTGAAGAAATGCCCATTTGTGTTCTTCTTCAGTCACTGTGGTTTTATGGAATGATAATATAACATCTGCCCACAATGTTCAGCTCAATCTCAATCAATAAATCCACCTATCTTGTCTAATTTAGGTAATTTATTATATTGGTATACTTGTAATATTATCATTTACATCTGGGAAACACTGATAGAAGTTATTAATTCTGTTTTCATAATTTTGTGACCAGTATGACCACAAAAAATATTAAATACTAAAGCCTTTAATACATGTAAACACTGTATTTTGGCTACAAGCTTTGCACTTTTTACCCATGTGAACGTGCAAAAATGCAATAGAATTCTCAAAATGTCTATAAATCTCTGCCATAAAGTCTCACGCCTGTCTAAAACTGAGTCAGACTTGGCTTTAAAACACTCACTGTGGTTTATGTAGTGATCATTTTACAAATATAAATTCCATCCTCAATGTTCAGCTCAATCTGACGAGGCTCAAACTAAGCTCTTCACATCCTGGAATCACACACACACACACACGCACACACACACACACACACACACACACAGATCACAAAGCTTTCAAGCTGTGCTGAATGTAACAATTGTTGCACATGGACAATTGTTAGCCGTGTATTTACCATGAAATGTTGTAGTTGACAAACTGTGTCAAAGTTCATGAGTAAACATCCCTGAGATGAGTAAATCCTCTTTATACTACTCCCTGTGGTTGGACCTCCCCTGGTGTGTTCTCTCTCTGATTCTGTTTTATGTGTGTGCCCTGCTTCACAGGAGCTGCTGGAGAAGTTTATGGAGGGAAACTTAAGCCTGGAAGAGTTCCTGGATTCCTTCCAAAGCTCCAGGAAGACGTATCATATCCGCCGTGCTCAAGCGGAGAAGATGCAGGAGATCGTTCAAGCCAGGCGACAGCCAGGAAAAACCAAGAGAGCAGAGGAGAGCAAAGTCCCACAGGTGAAGAAGGACTCAGAGCAGCCTCAGGAGCCTCAGCGGCCAAATGGCTTCATAGCACAGGGACCTCTTAGAGTGTTCCAGGTACGCTACGGCCTGACACCTGCCATCCTCCTCCCTCATTACCCAGTTTCTCCCTCTGCTTCAGCACCAGTCCTTCAAAGTAGCACCCCCCCACCTGAACCTCAGTTGGGACAAACCCACATCCTCAGTCCAAACACCCCACTTCCAGGACACGCCCAGCCGGTTGGCCTCAGGGTCATAGGACAGCTATCAGGGGGGTGGCCAGCGAACGGGCGGCCAGTGAGAGTGCAGCAGCTTTATCGGCCAAACCCTCAGCAGCCTGAACCACCATACCGATAATATGGAGGAGGGGGGAGGAGGAAGCAGATAAACAGCTGGTTTGAGAGGTCTTCCAAGTCATGGAATCAAACTGTGACTGTCACAGTAATGTAAGAAAGACTGATCCAGAGACAGGCAGCACTGCAGATGTCCATTTGTGTTCTCCATCCATGACATACAAGCAGAGATAGTGATGCAGCAGATGACAGACAGGGATGGGTTTTGATAACAGCTTCTTTTTTTGGATGCAATAAAATCAACTTAATGCATTTAATTAAATTCAGATACTGTGTGTGAAAGAAAAATACTTGGTGTGAGGTATTAATCAAAGGACATTTAGTTTTACAAAACAGGAAGCAACAACAGTGAGTTAGTCACAAATATGAGACAGAGCACAAAATTGATAGACAGTAAAGGTATTGACTCTGTGAAGGCAGATAGCTGATAGATGTTTTTTTGGACACTCTTTGACATTTGATCACCATATTTCAACAAGATCTGAGTTCTACATGACTCCTGTGACAGATTTCTTAAATAATTAAATATTTTATATATATTTGTTATATGGCCACTTAGCGATATACCTAAAACTCACATTTGATAGATTTGTTAGCTTCAATATAATATTTATTATTTCAGTCTTCTCTGTCAACAAAATGTGATAAAACAACTTAATGTTGCTTTACCCTTTAACTTCATGGATTTGAAATTGATAACGTTATCAAAACCCATCCCAAATGGAAGGAAATGTATTGTTATTTTCATTTTATTATATATTTTAGATTTTACACAGATGGATGTCAAGCACACGGTTGTGAAGCACATCTACAATGCAGAAAAAAAAAATCATTTTATTGTTCATAAAACTGAGAAGAAGGAGAGGCTTTGCGAGAGGCCATGAGTCAGCAAAATGAACGATGGCCTTAAAGATGATGTTTAATGTAAACTCTCAGTGTTTTCATCCTTCAAATAAGGCAAAGTCCATCATACTTGGAAGCCTTCCTGAGATAATGGATGCTGACATTAGATCGCTGTAGATCAAGCTTTAAACAAAGACATACTGTTGAGCAGAGCAGGTTGTATTTATTAATAATTCCCAGACTATAACCCATCAATATGATTTGTAGTGTTGCGTGTTGGCATCACTGACGATTACCCAAAACCTTCTGCCTTCTTGTGCGATTTATGAACAGTGTTGCAGCTCGCACATCAGTGAGCAATTTATTTATTCATGTAAATCCTATTTTAAATGGCTGACTTCAAAGCTTCTTGTTTAGCATGATAAATGAAGAGCTGCTTCTCCTTTCAAGGCAGCCAGTGTTTTTATTTCTCCCCTGAACTGAGATTCAGAATGAGGGGAATTAATCTCTATGAGAATACCAGTGCTCTGCCACCCCACAGTCGAATATAAGGAGGTTTAGGAGGTTTATTTCTCATTTCACTCTCCTTTTTTTTTCATTATCCATCCTTTAGCATTTAAAGGGAAATATTTTAGATTGTAGTTATAATGGTTCTACTCTGGAACATACATTTTGCTCATTAATAATTCATAAGTGCATGCTTACTACAGCTTGATAGAGTACATGAAAATGCCTTTTGCAGGCCAGTGCCCAGTTACATAAAGCATTGTTGTTTTAAATAAAGGGTGTAAATTATCACATTCATTTAATAGGAAATATCCCTAAATAATAATCATAACTGTGATTGTGTTTAGGATTTTTCTTTTTTTTTTGTACAACTTGGTTCAGGCATCACAGTGGTGTAGCGATTAGCACGGTCTCCTGGGTTTGTTTCTGTGTGGAGTTGGCATATTCTCTCCATGTCTGAACTCCACCTTCCTTCCACAGCCTAAACACATGCAGTCAGGTTAACTGGTTACTATAAATATCCATACCCGTGAATGCATGTCTGCTTGTATTGTCTCTGTGTGTCAGCTCTGTGATAGACTGACAAACTGTCCAGGGTGTAACCTGCCTCTTGTCCAGCGACAGCTAGGATTTGCTCCAGCACCCGTGACCTTTACCAGGAAAAGCAGTTAGGATGATGGCTGGATGGACAACTTGTCTCATACATTGAATAGTTTTGTTCATTTCCCTAGGCTGTTAACGCTCAAAGGTCATCTGAAATTTGGTAAAACATAGTTAATCTTCTTATCTTTACAAGCAAAGTATTGTATTTTCAATGGATCCATTGAGTCCTGGAGGCTAAAGAGGTTTTGAAGGTGCCTGGATTGTGGAAATATTTTTATTTATTTATTTATTTTTGCTACAAGAGGCCACCTAAGACATTCCCAAGAACGATGGAGACACTTTAAGCATTGCTTGGAAACTAGAGCTAACAAATTAACTTAATTTCTGATGACAGTTATTTTTATTTTTCCTCATAATTGGTTGATTTGCCAGTATTTTTCAATCCATTTATTAGCCAGGTTAACTGTTGTTAACTGGTGTCACTTGTTTCCCGTACATCCTAAACTAGCTGGCTGCTGGCTGTAGTTTTCAGAGATTTAACATACATTTTATGTAACTGGGCACTGGCTTCAACCAAACATGCAGTTCTGTTTCCACTCAGGGTCTTCAGAGGGGAAAAAATGCCGCTTATTAACCTGTAGCATAGATGGTCCCGGGGATCTTGTACCCATGGATCTCATGTCATCATCCCCGTTCAGCCCGAACCTCACCCTTAAGCTGCAGTCACACCAAACTTTGCCTGAAACTGTTGCAATTTGACATTTGCTTCCAGTTGAGAATTAGACCTGATTCAACTTTGACCTGTGAAATCGCTCTCAGATTAAGAGATTGAGAAAGAAAATAATGTTTGTTACTGATTGGATGGCGGACAGAGGAATAATAGGAAAAATGTAATGACAGCCATGGTTGACCTCTGTCAGAACACTCAGTGCTTGCTATACATGCTGTCCCATGTCCATCACATCATTAAAACCTCCAGGTCATGTTAATGTTGTGGCTGATCTGTGTTTATGTTTTAATAGCTGTAGTGATTATAGTAGTGGGTTTTGGTGTGGCTGCACCTTGACCATAAGTTGTCACCTAATCATCCCAGACATCCTATTATTGCGGTGAGATTTGACCGAGTATAGGTTGTTATACTGTTTCAGTTTGAGAGTGATTTTTGGTAACTCTTTATTTTTTTCAGAGCCTCTATTTTTCCCCCTAATTTCCTGGAAACTTTCCTAACAAAAGAACAATCCCACATTACAGACACATTTTCTGTTTACTCAAGAATTAAGTGTGTTTGTTATGCTTTCTAATTTTATTGAGTTTAGAACATATCTGACTTATCTATTACATCATTTCCAGTTGTTTTTATTTCTAAGAAATTATGCACAAAGTTAACAGGAAATTATCAGAAAAATATGGGACCCATAACATGAAGTGCTGCCTGATTTTATTTTTTTAACAGGAACGTCTGAATCCACCTTTCAGACCATATGATTCTTGTAAGATTGGACATTTATGTGTGTGGAATATCTCAAAATGTAAAGTGCTTGTTTCTGTGTGGTTTTGTTTGTCCGGTTGATTATATTGTGTGTCTTTTTTCTATCTGGGACCTATCCCAGCAGCCTTCTTTGGAAAGAAATTAATAAAACAGGTAAATGAATGTTGCATTCGGAATTTAAATTTCAATTAAATACAGACACTCGCTGAGTCAAATGCCCTCCATTCATATCATTGCATGACGCTATCTCAGATGAAGGAGCAGTGGCTGCAGGCGTTCGTACTAGATGATTATGAGTGATGTCAAAGCTGATCAGCGCTGCTGTGAGTGAAAATGAGCTAATGACATCCAAAGCAACTGATTTTCCCCCGTGCAGATGAACATCAGCTCATGTGTTCGGCAGCTGCCATTCAGGAGCTGTGGCTGCCAAAAGGCTACAGAATTAGAGTTAAAGAGAGGAAATGCCAACCTGAAAAATTGTCTAATCTTTAACCTGATTACAGCTAAGCTTTCAATTCATTGTTGTTTTCTTTCATTTTGATCTGGCTGGTATACTCTGTTTTTTTAATTGTCTCCTCAAACCGAAATGACTGCAGGGGGGTTGTATAAACTTGGACACTGTCCTGCTAATAAAATTAAAGTTATAAAGTGGTTTATAATAAGTTACGTAGGCCATAAATATACAGGAGAAATAAAATAAAGCTCAGAATTGAAACGAGACCTGCAAAGAAATTCTGCACAATGAATAAACTGAAATTACTAAGATAAACCTCTTAATCATCTTTTCAAATTAAAATAAGGGTTAAATGAACTTCAGGGGCCTCACATGTAAACTTTTTGGATGTGCAACAAAAAATAATTAAATTATTGAATTTCTCATGCTAAATTATTTGCATGTGAAAGAGATTGTCAGTTCCCACAATAAGGCACAGTTGGTGATTCAAACGCTTGTTATTCATACAGTGTCTCATTAATTCATGTTAAAGGGCAATTTGGCAGAAACACTTTCAAGTCTTTGGGAAAATGCTGGGGAAAAAACCCATCTGTGCTGTTTGTATCGGGATGCCTTGGATGAGAAAATGTTTTTAAGTATTTGTAGTATGTGTGTGTAATTGTGCATAAAACATAAGCAAACATCATCTTGAAAACATTTGTCACTTGAGTTTGTTCTAAAAATCTCTGGAGTAGGCTTTGTGGTGCACACCACATGTTGCTGTGGTGGCTACTTTCCGAGCCAAAATAATTGTGCTAAATGATATAAAGACACAGGAAACAGCTTGAAATTTCCAAACTCTTCATCCCAAAGGCCACAGTGAAGCTTTGGACTCCAAGTTCTTCATTAAAGATGGAAATGTTTCAGTCCATGGATGCCCAAAGCGAATAAACCATAAACAGTAATACAATAACTGTATGCATACACTATTTCAACACCAAATTAAAAAACTATACTTGACTATAAAGTCAGGCACTGGAAATAAATCTGTATGTGTATACTCTAGCACTATTCCAAATATGTGTTTCACAATAAGACAAGTAGGTTATGAATACGAAGAAGTCAAATATACCTCAGAGCTTAAAAGCGGAAGCAGCAAAAAGAACAAAATAAACATAGGTAGGCAACAGTGGTTCCCAACATTTGGATCAGGAGCTTAGAAATAGCCACAGGATTAATTTGAGGCGAGATAATTAAAGGGGAACCTAACTGATGTTACACATCAAAGTTTGTTAGGGAGAACTGCCTGGGTGAAATAAGTTGTACAAAACCTTTTGTGTGGCTGCAGAGGGAGTCTGATTACCTGCCTCAAGTGTCAGGTCCATGAGTTTGAAAATGTAGAACATGTGGTGGTGTTTGTTAGAAAGAAAGACAGAAGGCCTTTGTAGTCTGCTCATCATCTGTGCTTGAGGTCAGAAGCTGACACTAGCTGCCGGTAGCGTAACACACCTGAGTATCTATTCAAACTGTGAGTAGCTGAGTTTCACTGTGGGTCATTTAGATTTTTCTGTTGTTTCTTTGTGTGCCCTCTCTGTTTAAAATCTATACGGCAAGTTTAAAACATTACACGTTACTAGCTGACAAAGTAATTGCGGTTTATTACATTATTCATTACACATTAACACTAACACAAGACACTGTAGTTTAACAGGCAGGCATCGCTACAGCTCCCCACAACTAGCTTAGCCATGGTGACTGTACACCCACCTCCTCACTATTAAAAAACATGTAACTCCTGAAGTAGGTGTCTAGTATCTACTATCTACACTAATAACAAACACACAGCAAATAACTGAATGGAATTATCTGAAATTACATTTCTCCTCTTTTAAGTAATAATTTATATCCTGGACCAGTCTGGCCATTGAAGATGGTTTTATGTGTGTCTTGGTGAAGTGAAATGTAATTATTGAATTTCACTTACACTAATGGGAGTCTATTACTTTGTCATCCTGACTGTAATTAAATTACATTATGTTTGGGCTTTGTCGTGTTCTGTCATTTGGGTAAATATTAAAAACTTAAACTAGACTTAAACTAATGAGTATACATTAAAAGAAAAATCTACACAGCCTCTGCCTTTTCCTGTGGGACGGAAACTGGTCCCTAATAAGAAGCTGAACAAAAGTCACATTAAATATTAATACCATTTACATTAGATGATACTCAGCATCTCTTTTTGGATGAGAAACTGCAATGTGATAAAAATGTGATGAAAATATAATGAAAATTTAATTGGCAGCTGACCAGCTGGTCAACTTAGATAGTGTCCGACTTACAAAAACACTGAGCAACAATGGTGTGTGTGTGTGCGCATTGAATCTGTTCAGAGGAAACATCATTTCCAGAACAATTGTCTTAAAGGGTTGTGCAACTTTTTCTTGGTCATAGAAATCTTCTAATGTTGGGAAATCAAAATGTCAAAATCTCATCAGTACCAAATCAGATATATATTCTGGAAACTTGTTTTAGGCCACACCACTGAAAGGAGACTTACATTTGCCAAGTAGACAGACATATGACTTCAATTAGGTGCTTGTCTTGCTTCCTGTGAAAAAGTAAATAAGTTGACATGTACATGACATTGTTTGGTAGTCAGCTTGTTGAGTTTTTATGGCACTGAGTGAGCCAAAAATTGTGCGCAAGCTTTAATAATTTGAAGTCAAATATGAGATTTATACAGGTTACATAAGAAGAATCAAACATGCTGTTTTAAACAGGCAGATGCTGCTTCAAAAATTAAAGCACAGTAATTACAAAACAGAAATAGGTCCTAAATGACAGTTGGTTCTATGAGCTACACTAATTAATTAATCATTTAATAGTTAAATAAGGCAGCACAGTTGCTCAGTGATTATAATTTTACCCATCAGCAATCAACCCCCGTTGCAGTCATTTTTACAGCATGTGTTCTTTGGTGATGAACTGAACCTTCCTCTAGTGATAAATGGGATTTAGGGTGAAATTTCTCAACCTCTGCTGGATGAATTACCGTACAATTTGGTAGCAACATTTAGCATCATCTAGTGCCACTTTAAATTTGATTTGTCCAGTATATTTGTCCTACAAAACAACAGTAAATATTACAACAGCGTAATTTCTGCTTTCCAATGTGGCCACCGTGAGCATGTTAGCATGCTGACATTAGCATTTAGCTCAAAAGCACTTCAGCCTCAATAAGCTGCTAGTCTCTGCTATGTTAAATGTCACTGATCTGAAGGATGTGGTATAAATGTGCTAAAAGTCACACTGTGATAAATGCTCCACAGTTGACACTTTTACGCTGACACCAATTAATCAGTTTAGTGGGTTTGATGAAGGCTGCTGAGAAAGTTCTTATGCATGCTCAGTCAGTCTAATATGATCATGTTGACATATTGAAGAAGTTGTTCAGTGGGACAGCATCTCTCACTACTGTGTGTACTGCTAACACTCCAAAATTCAAGTGACCTTATGCAACTTGTTTACATGTGAAATGATTTCCATTTGCTTCCCATATGAACCCAGGAGGTGTCAATAAAGTACATTTGTCACTTTGACTTGTCAAACCTACAGTTTGTCATGAGTTTTTATATCTTTACTTTATACGATTGTTGTAAAAAAAAAAAGAGAGAAAGAGAGGTCTAGGTATTGAGTGCATACAAGCATGTGCACACCTGTAGGTGCAAAATGGTCCTGTAAAGCTCTGCATGCTTCATCAGCAGTAAAACCATCAACAAATGTCAGTGTGGCAGTTCCATTCGCTGGAATAACACAACCACCAGCATGTTTGACGCATGAGGTAATATGTTTTGACTCATCTGTCACCTCTGTTGTTTTTTTCACTTTCCTCCTTGCATTATTTTGTTTCATCAATTTGTATATTTTTTATAATTTATAGGTTGTTGCAGGACTCTGCTAGTTTATGTTTGTTTTTGCAAAGCATAACCTGGCATTTCTGGTTTTGAGGGGGGTTGCATCGTGAAGTGAATCTTCTGGGGTCATGGCCAAGTCTGTGCTTGATCGTTGAAAGTTGTACACTTACAACTTGGAAGCATATTTGACTTATAACACTATGAAAATTACTATCTGGGGATCCACAAGACTCCACAAGACTTGAGCTAACCGATGTTTGTGTATCTTTTTCATACCCAACTTTTGATTTTGCCAAACCACCTTTTTTTTGAAAGGTTCTTCTTCACTTGCACCTCTGTACTCCAGTAATAGTAACTCACAGTCTGAGCCACATATGATATCTCTTGTAAACTGTGTTTGAGACAGCACGCAGCTGCCCAAAACATTTAGTAGCCACGCATCCAATTACTTTTGAACCCCTGAAATTTCAGCACCATGTTTTGAAACGGCTATATTTCACACACAGTTCTTTCTATACTGACATGAACCTGCTCAAGCTGAGATTTGACACTTTTATATGGTACCCACTACATTATTTAAATATGTTGAAGCACAGAACCGAAAGAACAAAATATATGTATCTGTCCACATTAGTGATCTTAACTGTGCACCTGCCCTGTCTGAATGTGTGAGTGATCAGTGAAGCAGCCCTCGACTGTCAGATCAACATGCTGTACAGTTCTGTATCTTCCTCTCAGCCTTCTCATATCCATCTGGCTTTTTTCTTTTCAGTTGCTTCAGACTCACTGCGCCAATCCCCCTCAACAGTTCATTTCATTGTTATGCAGATGAAGCCCAGTTAACTCGCCTCTGTAAATCCAAATGGGATGAAAGCCATTTCAGAAGTCTCTGCCTCATCCACAGAAATGTTGGAGCCGGTCTTAAATGAACAACCTGACTCCCCGCTGCCATAACAAGGTCCATCACTCCAACTTGAAGCGGTAGATGACTGTTATCAGGTGTTGTTTTATTGCTGCTGTCTGCAGCCGTCAGTAAAACTGCAAGGCAGTGGGGAAAAATGGGAACATCAGAAGTTTGTAGGCTGAACCTTATCAAACATCCCTGAGCAAATGAAAGAAAGTCTCTTTGGCAGAACTGGGGCAGTTTGTGAAAAACACATTATTGCAGAGAAATTTGTTTTTACGTTTTATTTTAATCATACGGAAACATAGTTGTTCTCTCATGCTCTCTAGTGGCCAAAGCAGCTGTCACTGTCTTTGTGTCTATCTTAAGAACTTTTATGTCATGTGTTTAATGCCTTTAGAGGAGAGAGAGACAGGAATTAAGGCTTTCTTTATTCTCCATCTTCGTCAAGTCTCGTTCCACAACACTGCCATTGTTTTGCCTATTAAATTATCATTTGCTGTCAAATTTTCTTCTGTTAAGCTGATAAATTATTCGTTTTGTTGATTTCTTCCTAAAGTCAGGGAGTGTGAAGGAGCTTTCTTCTGTTGTTTATATATGTGATGTTTCTTTTTTTGTTGTTTCTGCTGTTCAGTCAGGGAGAGCAGACACAGGCTTGTGTCATTATGTCCTCACAGCTGTGAGATGCTGGGTGCTCAGTATGTTAAAGTTAAAATCAAGCTGAGGTAAATCACTTTCCTATGTATACTATTGGGGTACTTAGGGTTTTATGCCCATAGGCACAATATGACATATAATGCCTTATTATTTTGTTAATTATTTGAGCTTGAACTTTTGTGCTCTGTCTTTGTGAAGCCCACCCTATGCTTACCTGAACAGGTGATAGGTTACATGTAAGTGGGGCAGTGAAGGTGGACTGCTTGAGATGTAGTCATGATGAACTAGATGGTAGTTTGCTCTTTTTTTCTTCTTCATAAATGCCACCTTTTTTAACTTACTCCTGTCTACTGAGCTGCTTCTCCAACATCCTTTTTATACATTTTTCAGCACCATGTAACATCATAAGGAATATAAAATCTGCCTTCACATAGTGAAGTTCAATATCTACCTCTAACACGTTGTGCAACAGATGTATGAAGATGCATAAAGTAAAAACATTTCAAGATATCAAAAACCTGCAAAGAAATAACAGTGAGTCAATTATTGTGAAAAAAAAAATGTTTATTCACCCTAAAGATGTTACTTTCCCTGAGATGTTACACAGTATGAGCTACAAAATGTAGACTGGTCAAAATTTAGTAGCTACACTCACGGTTTCCTAATTATCAGGGCATACAACGTGTCAACATGACAAAAAACAGCATACGGTTAGTGTTTTAGTAGGAATAATGAGACAACTCAAAAGGCCTGTCCTACTTTTAATTTGCTCCTACAGCCTTTTATAGCGCAGTTTTTCATTATAACAGGCTCAGCACCTAATCTTCTCAAGAAGTACCCACTGTGCCATCAAGTATGAAAACTTCAAAACTTCAATCCCTCTTCCTCCAGCTTCCACACATTAACTAGACAAAGTCCCAGTGGTGCTTTGATTCAAATGAGCAGCTTAGCTCTCGCTCGTGTCTAAATTTTTTATCCAGACAGTTTAACAACTTTGAATGTTTTTGCTGTTCAAGTTAAACGAGATGATGATAATTATAATGTTCACTGAAGGCAGCAGTGTGGATAAATATTTCTTCACCAGTGTACACAGACAATCTGACTAACACTGAAACTTTGCTTAAAAGGAAGTGACAAACACTTTGCTTTTACACTTCAAGGCCCACATCCTGATTCACTATGCTATATTTTCAGTCAGAGAAAAGGTTGCTTTGCTGTCAGCTCACATTTTAGTGATGTCCACAGAGTCATGAATGTCAATGGCTTGAAAGCCCAGATTGTCAATCCCCATCTTCTGCTGGCTGTGGCTATTGTGGTTTCTCTGGTCTGCATCAGTCTCAAAGCAGTGGACACAGTGTGGTGTGGTGACCCGGACACTTTTTGAAAAGTTTGAGAAATCCACATGATACTTTCCTGTCTTAGAGCGAGAGATGATGGGCAAAAAACTATAGCCCCACTGGATCTCCTGTGGGATGTAGGAAGTTCGGACCTGACAGGAAGAGCTGGTGGACTCAGCTGTCCCATCCAAAAAGACCACCAACTCAAAATCCTGCTGGGCAAGAGTGTCAGCTGACAGCTCGTAGAATGGACTTGATCTGTTAATCACATGGTAGAGAGTCAGAGGGCAAACAAAAAACAAGTTATCCTTGCCAGCATCCACCAAAAAGTCAATGTCCACCTGGTCTAGAATGATGGTCTCTCCATCTGGTGTGGTTGTTGTCCTGAGCAGCTTGCCATAGATCTGACTACCAATGAGTAAGGTTTTTCGAAGGTTGGCAACTCTGATCAAGAGACACAGACTTCCTTTCTTCAGGCAGATCACAGCTGTGTTGCTGAAGGTGACAGTCTTTGCCCGGTTTTTGGGTAAGGAGATCTTGGCCAAAATGACGCCACACATGAAACAGTTGATGAAGACCCCAACTAGAGACTGGACGATAATTAAAGCTACTGTGCCTGCACAGTGTCCAGTCAGTGCTCTGCCACCGTATCCAATAGTGGTCTGGGTTTCTAAGGAGTAGAGGAAAGCAGTTGTGAGGCTGTTAACATTGTCTATACACTGGATGTGTCCATCCGTGTGGTTCTGTCCAGTCAGGTCCCCATTGCTCTTTGCAATCCAATACCACAGCAGGCTGAAGATGAACCAGCTGCCTGTGAATGAAGCCACAAAGAGGAGTAGAGCAAATCGCCAGCGGATCTCCACAAAGGTGGTCCAGAAGTCCATCAGATAGGCAAAGTGGTTACTGTATTCGATGTTTCCAAATTCAATGTTGCAATGCCCGTCCTTAGTGACCAGACGGTTTTTGCGGCTTCTGTGCCCAGGTGGCTGGATGTGACCCTGGAGCAGCTGGAGCATCCTGGAGCTGAAGGAACAAATAGATGATCAACATAGGAACTCAACTGATACCAGTTAAATCGGTCAAGTCTCAAAGGGTTTTGAAACACATCCTCACATTCTGGTTTTAATAAGAGTTTAATAGTGGAACTAAAAAGCACAGTCTGTGTGCATATTTACATTAGTTTCTTATTTTTGTAAAACACATAAAATCAACAATGAATTGACGATGAACTAGTAGCCACTGCAGAGCTCTAATATAACTTACTGCTCTGCGTCAACAGCTTCAGTGTTGTCCATAAACTATTGAACACCCATCATTGAGCAGTGTATTTTATTTGGGGTGAATGCAACATACTGTAAACCCATCTGCTGCTGGAAATACTGCTGCATTAAATGTGTATTAATCCACTGCTGCAATAGAGAGAATAGCTCCTAACAGCTCCACAATTTACACCTGTTTGATTAACAGTTACTAAAAATTACAGAGCCAACAGGCGACGTCTATTCACAACACAATATGGTAGTGTATGTGACTGTGAAGCATTTTTATTTCTCATTAGTAATATGTTTTTCCAGTTCAGGCATACAAGAAGATAGGGCAGGCCCAACATAAGAACAGCTGTATTAATTATTTACTTTATAGTGTAGTAGTACAGTATGTACAATGCAATCCACTAGGCACTTGCGCCGCTTATATGACTCAGGATTCAGATTGTTGTGTATAAAAATATGAGGAAAAATATGACTTTTTTGACTAAAGGTTTTCAAACATTAAAAATATTCACATTTACAAGCAATTTCAGATATTTGCTAAAACTGTCTGCCACTTTCTGAGAGTTTCACACAAAGACCATTTAATCCTAATCCTCATTACATACATTGTGGCTAGTTTCAGTTATTAAGCCTTAACTGTGGTTTACAGAAATACTGTTACTATTTATTCCTTTCTTTGTGTTTCTCTGTTACATAATTGGCAAAACCTCTGTTGTATATTCTGCTAGACCGCACAATGGGAAAACTAGACAAAGTAGTTTCTACAACCATATGGAATCTCTAATTTATAAAAATGTTTAGGCAGCTTTCCTCTTAGCAACTGTAACTTTAAGTGAAAAACATATGGTTAATAGGTAATAAACTTGTCTGCAAAATTGGCTAGCACTTGAACGATGTCTCAAAGCTACAAATAAAAATCTTTTTACTCAGTTTTGTATAAATTGAGAAAAGCTTTGTTTCACCTTACCTGCTAAGTGAGACCATGGGCCCCGACTGCTCACTGGATCTCTGCTGCAGAATCAAACTCCTTTCTTTGAGCAAGTGGCCATGGAGGCGTTGGAAAGATTTTAATCCACAGTGAAATTTCCTAATCCCAGCCACATGCCACCGTGTACACTGGCTTCATACAGACAGAGGAGCCAACCTAAGAGCTCCCAATGGGCGTCAGTTCTCTCTGAGTGACAGAGCAACACTCTTCATCACTGTACTAAAAATCACACAACCAGTGACTTCTCCAACACTAGATTCATGTTGACTGCAGTACTTGGCACTGTACATTTCTAACCAGCATGAGAAGGGGGATATCCTGGAAGCAGAGGAAGCCCTAAGTGCTTTTGTGTGGAAGAAGGTGCATCCATTGAAGGGGCCAATGTGGTCGGTGCAGCACCCATGCTGTTTTTGTTTTCAGCCTTGAGAACATTTGGGATTTGAGTTGGGCCTCACAAAGAAAACCCTCAACTGCATTTCTCCTGGTCCCCCTCCCCCTCTTCAAACCTGCAAGGCAGCCTCACATTTGCATCAAAATGAAACGCTGCAGGGACCACATGTCTTTGCCATATTCTGTTGGTTGCAAAAGGACCATTTTCATATCTGTGGAGTATATTTCCATGATACATTATAATATAAGAAAGGTCTTCACTGCTGTGCCACTGCTAAGATGGCTCTTAGCAGTGGCACAGATTCCATTAGCTGATAGATGAAGATGGGATGACTCAAGATGCAGACCGTGTCCCTGCTTTATTGATTCAACTGCAGAGGCCCTGCAAGAATCTGAGTTAGTACAGTAAATATGGGTCTGGCCCACAGTACGGCTGAATTGTCTTTGAATTAAGATTAAAAACCAAATGAAGTTTATCTACCAACATCTCTAAACATACAATAATCAGTGCAACACACTGATTTAAGTTTTTTTTTTTTCCAATTTACAATTGCAGTTGTTGTTGTATCTCACCAGTTTAAAAGAAGCTGCTTGATGTCTGCAGATATTTTTACTATTATCTTTTTTGTCTTTATCTTTTTAATGACAACATGATATTTTGTCAAGGTTTCAATTCCTGCTTTCCAGTAGGATTTTAAATTTTTGTCTAATGTTGTGTCAATGAGGGATGGTCTTCGTCTACCTTTAGTAGACCGGCTTCCCGGTGTTCTACTTTCAGTGTTTACCTTTGTTCTGGTAGAACGTATTGGCGTCTCGCCAGAGACTGTTTTGCAGGTTTCAGTCTTACATTTTTGGTTTTTGCTAGTGCATTGCACATTGCTGCAGGAAGTTGTGGAGGATGTGGAGGAGGTTGTTCTCACTATCCCTGATCTGTGGAGGGGGCTTCCGAAATGTACGTTTAGTTGCAAGAGAAAACCACAAAATGTTGTCATTCAAGCATGGTCAGTTACACAGAATTACCATTAGTAATTACTTTTAGTAAGTGTTATGTCATTTTCTTTAATAATCTAACAGTATATAACAATGTAACACTCACAAGGTTATGTTATCGTCTACTTTTGATACATATTTTGTTGACAGGTTTTTATTGATTTTCAAAACTTTCATTTAGGATTTTGAATATACTGTTGTCTTGGTACCTTTACTTAAGTAAAGGATCAGAGTACATCTTAATCTTACTGTAGCTGGAAAATTGTCATTTAAATTGTCTTATTTAATACAGTCATTACAAAGAATTATCTGGTAATGTTGAACATGGTATGAGCTACTGGATGAATGTTAAATAACCTCAGAGATAAAATCACCAGGCACCGCCATTAAATCTGCACGCACCTCATTAATTCAGAAAACATTCTGCAATTTAAAAAGCAGTAGTATTTTAAAGGTACCAGGGTCTTGAATTTGGTGCTTAAATTGCTCATTTTCTAACAAAACATATTTTCCCCTCATCTTAGAGTCTTCGTCATACATTTACAATATCCTCATACAGTATTTTCCTACTCCAATTAGAAAGGCAGATTTCTGGACAGATTTACAGTAAACAAATCAATTCTTGCATTGTTTAAATGAGACTGGCTTAAAATCACCAGTCTACCCTAGACTCTAAAATCACATTTTGCTTGTACACTTTGAATTAAATGTATCAAGGAGCTTGATGTTCCATGCAACATATACAAATACCCATAGAAATGGCTCCATCTGGTGCACAATCTCTATACTACACATCATCCCGTAACGTATATGCTCCTTTTTCAGGTATTTAAAAACCATCTTACTTACTGAGGGGAAATTGACTTGCAGAAGGCGGCCACACAAACATACAACATATACAATGATGACAGACAAACTAATAAACAGTTCATAGACACAAAATATAATATTCTGGAGTACTGCATCACAACAAATGCATAAAATGGCACAACATACATGTATGAAATGTAGATAAATGTAATTTAAGAATGTTAATAAAGCAAAAATACCACTCAGTAACCCTGTCTCACACAAACTTATTATACAGGGTAACGTGATGGTGACAAGATAAAATGAATATCTTGTTCTGTTATTTTTGCCGCCGGGTGCCCAAAGACGTCAGCCTGAAGGCCTGGAGCCTGGAGTTCCCCAAATAAAGGTTTCTGTGACTGAAACATCAAGCTTTGGATTTTTGATACGAGTTCTGTAAATATCACTGCAAATGCATTTCTGAAAACCAGTAAATTTAGTGGCAATGTTCACAGTCTTACTGAGTAGATTCTTCTGGGCAGCACTGGCAACACGTGGCAGCAGAGGATGCATATATCTGGATGTTTTTATTAAAATACTTTTGAAACAGTTGGAGTCAAATTAAGCTAGCCTATGTTTAAAAATAAAATATAATAACACCCACACAAAGCCATCACCTTTTCTTAAAAATAGTATGGCAGTTCTCCTGTTTTATCAGTGAAAATACTGTATTTATATCCTACCTGAATTTATATGCTGCCATTTTTTATCCGAGCATTTTTCAGATTTGAATTTGAAAGCTTATTCTATATTTGTCTACACCACAGTCATATCATCTAGAACATTATGAGGGAAAAAAAACTTTTTTTATCTCACCTGAAAAAAGTTGGAACCGGACATTTCAAACCACAAATTCATAGAGATGAACAATGATCTGGCTTTGAATGTACAATGTTGACACAACTGAGGCCTGTTTTCTATAAAGTGTTTATCATTAATAAAACTTACATGAACACACAGAAATTATATATTTATATTGATTCAATGATGAAAAATGCATCATGATACAACAATGAAGACACAACTAGCCATAAAAAGTGCCAGGATATAAAAAAATAACACAATGCAATGTGATTTAATTCAATACCTAAAATGTAACAGAAATTGAACACATGATAGCTGTTGGACTCCATTATTCTGTAATAAAATATACATTTTGTACTTAAAAAAATCAGGTGGACAACCAGAATGAAAGGAAATATGAAAAGCAGAGTCAGGACTTTGGTCATTATTCCACTTTACACTGTACCAGGGTTATTAATCACCTCCTTAATATAAATAAAGAAGCAGTTCCTCTCTTCCATCCTTTTATGTTTAGTCTTACGTATTACTCCCAAGCCAACTCAAATCGCTTCTTTAAAAAAAAAAAAAAAAAAAAAAAGATGGAAAGTTAATT
>OMLM01009767.1:4041-26196 GCA_900302695.1 Helostoma temminkii | reverse complement strand
GAAAAAAAAAAAAAAAAAATATAAAAAAAAAAAGAAAAAAAAAAAAAAAAAAAAAAACATATGGAGGCTGAAAACCGTAACCTTACCTCCAAGGTGAAACATGGCAATCGTAGTGGAGGTGACCCACGAGGTGGTGCTGGTCAGGACTCCGAAGTGACTCTGGATGTCCAGGAAGAAGAGTCCAAAGTTCTTGAGGACAGCAGCAGTAAGACCCATGATGAAAAAGGCTGATATGACCACCACCCAGCCATAACCGCCATCAGGAGGTCCAGTTCTACTGGACTTCATCTTCACCAGCTACTCTGCAGGCTGCTGTCCTGCCGGTGCTGAAAGGTTGTCATGCAAAAAAGTGATAACCCTTGAGCGGAGGCATGCTCATGGAAACAAGCATGCAAAATACATACAGATACATGAACAGCAGCTGTAAGAGTAGTCGGAGAGCGCATTACTTATTTCCATTTGTATTATAGCTACAGCAACTGTTCAAATTGAGATTTTATATTAAAAACATACAATAACGTTTACACAAAAAGGCAGTGTCACCGAATAGAGATGTTTATGTACATTATCCCAATAACACTTCTGTACTTTTACTTCAATAAACTCCTGACTGTGTGGCTTTTCCCTAATAAAAGGCTCCACCTGCACACCAACTCTGAAAAACACACCCTTTGAGGAAGCAAGCAACAAGCACAGTCTTCAAAGTTGGGCTATAATTTAAATCCAGTTAATAGTTTTATCTGCATTCCTAGAACTTCTTTATTTGTGGTCACGTTGGCTCAATAGTAGCAAGTGAATTTTTACACTTTAGACTCCCTTTTCTTTCCAATACTACGTATTAGACTGAAGGAAATCTGATGACACAGGTGTTTTCAGTTATGAGGCTGATAGCTGCGGCTGCTCTGCTGGGACTGATGTTAAAATTAATTAATGGGGTTAATTAATAAAATTAATTAAGTGTAGCAAGTCTATATAACTGCGGTCAAGTCAGCCGTCGCTTGTTTAGCAATAATTTAGTGAGTGCATAAGAACAATAGCGGTTTTACTGTTGCTTTTTTTTTTTTCTTTGCAGTTTGTTTAAATTAAAGCTCGGTAAATTCACCAGTTTGGAACTAAAAAAATAATTAATACAATTTTTTAAAAAAACTAAAACACTGACCTTTTGCTGCTATGGTCCCAGTCCTGGAGTCCTCATGAGTTTCTGACCTTCTTTCTTTTGGGCTGCGGCGAAACCAGCTGGTGACAAAATTGCAGCGCGCTCTTATTCTGAAGTTTAAGGTAGACGCATTGAAAGGGCAGAAAGCAGCTAACATTAGCATGGAGGTCTGCGGCAAAGTTTCATTTCTGTGGACATTTGCCAAACATCCACACACAGGTTAAGCCAAATACAAAAGACAGTTAGCTACGGTCTCCGTTTGCAAATCATGTTATCACCGGTCAAACGTCCTCCGCTGTGATGCGGCCAGCTCCAGCGTACGTAACATCCGGATTTCAAAATAAAGTTCGCTATTTATCAGCGCGCAGTGTTTGAAAATTATTTGATTTTTGAAAATCAAGCACAGGATGGCATGAACATTTAAAAAGCATTTAAAATACACTAACACTTCAGGAAGTTAACTACAATAAAATGATCAAAGAATGGTAAAGTTATTTTTCATGCTGTGGGCTTGTTTAAGGAACTGCCTGAGAATCTAAAAATAAATCTGATTCCTTCAAGACAACCTCTGGAAGACCATGAAACATTTCAGTTAATTGCAAAAGACCTGCTGGAAGCTTTAGTTGACAAAAGGAGTCATGGACATTGATTTACTGTGCATTACTTAGTCTACCGTTTGGGTTTTTGTGCCAGCCAGTGGCATAGGAAACACTGCATAAAGATAGAGGAAAGAAGGGAAATTCTACAACATGACAATGGTCAAAACCCAGTCTACTACTGTGTGCAACAAAACCTGTAAATATCTCGACATATGATGGTGACCTGCAAGAAGAGTGGGTGAAACTTGAAACACGTCAAGAATAGAAGTATACAAAAACTTGATATCTGGCCAAGTAGCATCTAAGCAGAACTTTTGCACATTCCACAGTAATATTACATTTTTAAAGTTTTAAAGTTAATTTTAGTGCCATTTTTGACAGAGTCAGTATATTTGGCTTCTAAAGCTTCTCACGGGAATACAATAAAATTAATAACAGTGTTAAAAATTATGACTGAAAACATCACAATTACGATTTACTATTTGTTTTAAGTTAGAAAAAAACATTAGGCCACCGTTTCACAATGTTGTCATAGTAAGTAAACAAAAACATCTTTCAGAAAAATTGACATCAGATAACCTAGAGACAGAAAAAATAGTTTCCATGTCACTCAGGTGCACCGAGATTTAGTAGCATTTAATACATCAAAGTGGCACTTAAATGCCATTTGTCACTACTGGTGCTGATTTTCTATTTATATTTAGTCAGTGGCCTCTGTTACATAACGTGGCCTAGCTGTAACATATTATACTATCAGTGCCTCTGGAGGTTAAAGGGTTCAAATGTTTCCCCCTGCTGTATGGACTATAGTTGAACCTGCACACATGCATCAATTTTAAGTGTAAAAGAAATCTCAACTTATCTTGTCTTAACTTCAGTTGAACTTCACTTTTGAAATAAGTGAAGACACTTGCTACAAGACATTTATGTGGATGAAAACCAACATCTGGGAGGTTCAATCTGTCATTTTTATGATCTTTTTAAGATTTTAAGATTTATGATCTTTATATCAACTATGATAAATATCAGGTTTGCTTTCATCAGCGTAGAGACTATCTGTGTTCATTATCGATATACATTACAGTACGTGACGTCCACATTCTTGTTTAAAAGGTCAACCTTAAAGACATATATCATGTTTAAGATAAGCAACGCTACTGGATTTCCACTGCAGTGTTGTGTTGGGTATATAAAAGTTTTGAATCAACTGGACCACAATAATTTACCAATAAGAGCCGCTGTTTTTTTGTTTTGTTTTTTAATTTTCACACCATCTCTCACAATGAAAACATAAAATAACAGATTTTTTAATCACTTTAGTATGTACTTCATTTACACTGACATCTTGCTGGCAGTTCAAACATAATTTTACTGTATTTTTCATTTTAAAAAATTATAAATGTATTTCTGGAGATATGTACACAAATATACTGTAGGTATATACATATACATAGAAAACACCCAGCTTTAAAAGTCCAGGTGAGAGGGGGAGAGAGGGTGATAAGAGCTAGACCTGCTAGCTGCTTGTATGACCACAACACGCACTCTCACTCACAAACACACTCACACTAACACACACACGCGCACACACACACACAAAAACAGAGAACTTGTTTAACACAAGCATCTCTAGCTTTAGGCCTGGTAAAAGTCTGCACAGTCTCTACAAACTCTTCAGTTAAGTTTATTCACAATGTTTTCACCTGACATATCCTGTTCTTTTTCAGCAACATCATCCTCAGCGGTTTTACACATCCAAGCCTCCATTTTCTGGCCATTAAGGTGCTCCTCTACAGAAAATGGGGGTTGAGTGCCTTACCTAAAGGCACCTTGGCAGTAGTTCTTGAGCTGGTCTTTAATTCAAACCACAACTCCTTCACTCACAAACTGCTGGACCACACTGGCTCTCTGCAGAAAAAGGACCTTGTTTTGGGCATTTGTCTCTTTGCCATAAAACGGGCAGCAATGTTAAGTGTCTCAGTCGAAGAGGAGCAGGGCACTTTGGGTGATTTCAAAACTCCTTACTGTCCCTGAACAGGTCAATGCGCAGAGCAAGCTCCTTGAAAGAAGGACGCAGGCTGGGGTCGTTGTCCCAGCACTCCTCCATGATTTCGTGAATCTGAGAGAAAGAGCAGAGAGGTGAACTTTTCAGCAAAGAGCTAAAACAGCAAACAATACTATGGCTGGCTACATTTTGTCACATCTGGATTCATTTACAGCCACAACTCTAAGTGTGGAGGGAGATTTCCTGAGATAAATCAACAGATTCCTTATATGTGGGCAATTATTGAAGAAAATTATTGAAATTATTAAGCAATTATCAATTTAGCTCATGTCAAATTTACAATTAATTGATTTATGTTGTACAGTTAACTTAATAAACTGCTTAAAAAAGATTGCTGCTTTCAGAGAGAAAACAGCAGCACGTGTTCCTACCTCTGTGGGACAGCCCAGAGGTTGAGGCAGCCTGCTGCCTGATTTGAGGAGTTCAATCAGGTGATAGACAATCAACTGTCCCTGCTTGTCGTTCCCCATCATGGACATAAAAACCTGAAGAAGAGGCGAATAATTTTAGACAGGGCAAAGGCAGAATCAAAAATTCTTAGGAACTGATCCGGTTTTAACCATTCCCACAACAGCAACGTGAAATGGTGAGTGCTCATATAAAAACATTAATACCCAAGTGCAGCTGCATTTTCAAGCTAAAATCTACTCCAGGGTAATAAAAATATATATCACTGTTATGCAAACGTCAAGGGTAAAGCACAAAGGTTTACTTTTCTCTCTTCACAGAATGTGAACTGCTGTTATCTGATGACAGATACATAAACTGCAGGACGCTAACAGGTCTGTTCAAGTGATGAATTTATGTGTTAAGTTGTAGTAGTAGTTCCAACATGTTTCTACAAGTCTTTAAAATAACACCCAGCTTTGCAGAGAAAATTCATGAGTTTTTAAATAATCAAATACAGATGCTACTTCTGTGTATCTGTCTATAGAAAACTGTACAGCTATATTGCTTCATTCATTTTCCCCACATAGTTGAAAGAAAATAGGAGCAAAGTGGATAAAGCAAAATAAACAACAGGTCCCCTAAATGGATTGTGTCTCAGGACACTGTGCTTTACATGATCCATATGTTCTCAGAGGACAGAGTAATAAAAGCAAACAATATAAAGTATCATACAAAAAGAGAAGAGAGAGAGAGAAGATTATTCCATGGAGTGATGCTGCTCATCTACTCATCTACTGCAGGTACACACAGATTTCCAGTAACCAACTTTCTTGAGAGCATGTAAACTTGTTCCCCAATTACCGGCGAAACCTGGTTACTTAAGTGCACTGCAAAAGCCAGTCTACGAGTGTGTGTTATCACTTACTGCAGGAGGGCTGCAGTTCTTGTCGCTGTGGGTGAAGAGCTCATAGAGCACCACTCCAAAACTCCACACATCCGACGCCACTGAAAACTTGCTCTCAGTCAGGGACTCAGGGGCATACCTGCAAAATAACACACTGTGTGACTGTGTGTACAAGGTTGTGATTTTACAAGATTACTTCTACTTAATGCCAGTTATCACAGTTTTGTACAGTACTAGTATTCTGAAACAATTACAGCAAGATGGAACGGACAACAGATTAGAAAAATCACACATTTCCCCAATAGAAAGCTTTTCTGTGCATCCTTCAGCTTTATGATTAGAGCAAATAAAGAGTGACAAAAATAAAGTCTGACCAGAATATAGGGCTCTCTCCTGGCTCTTTCACCATGTAGTACTCTTTGTCCTGAGGCAGAACTTTGGTGAGGCCAAAATCTCCAATCTTTACCCTCAGCTCACTTTCCACAAGGATATTTCGTGTTGCCAGGTCTCTGTGGATATACCGCTTACTTGACAGGTACTCCATACCCTGTGAACACACATTAGTTTTGTTTTGCATCAGTAGCTCTAAATGTGTAGGAAGCATGTGACAAAAATGGACAGAGGGAAATACCTTGGAGATTTGTGAAGTGTAGTGCACAAGCTTCTTGTGGTCAATCCTCTCCTTGTTTTTCATGAGGTAATCTCGCAAACTTCCAAAGGGCAGATATTCCATGATCAGACGGAGATTTCGTCGTCCTGAGAAAAGCCAAAAAAAAGCAAGCAGTTGATCTGTGTTATGATGTCTGTTTAATGAAGCAACCACAAACCTCTTGAATCTGGATGTAAAAAGGTTGTGTGTTTATTTTCTAATTTATTAAATTGTCATCCCAAATATACAACATATATAACAATATACAACAATGTGATGTATGAAGTTATTAGTTAAAAAGCAACTGTACCTGCACTGTAGCAGACACCTTTGTACTTGACTATGTTCTCATGCTGGAGAGATTTTAGGATCTCGATCTCTCGCTCAAAGTCTCGTATGTGCTCTGCAGTGCTGTGCTGGAGTTTCTTCACAGCCACAACTTCACCAGTGTTGTCCTGAAGAGGGTCATATCGACACATCTCCACACTACCAAAGTTTCCCTGAAATAAAAAAAGAAAATCTTAGTTTTATTTTTTCCTCAGTTAGTCAAGGTACAGACCAGTGTGAGCTTCAGTGCAAGCCTTTTTAAATTACAAAATTTCAAAATCAAAAACACATTGCACAACTTTTCTCAAGGACTCCAGCCAAAAATGTCTGGTCAACAAAACAGTAGCAGAGAGGAGTGTTGCTTTAATTTTGATAGGCTTGCTTATACATATCTGCAAATTAGTAAATGGTTAACAAAGTGTTTACTAGATAACTAGCTAAAAAACAATGTTGACATCTGAATTTGTTTACTATATGATACACAATCATGTAGCTCTAATACCATGACACAGCCACAGGGACACAAATAACAAATTAACTTGGTTTTCCACACTTCGTCACACCTTGCCCAGCTGCTGTAAAAATATAAGGTGTCTCTCTTCAAACTGAGCTGGCTCCTGATTCTCAAAGCCTCCACTCGACCAGGCTGAGCCCATTGTCCTGTTTGGCAGGATGTCACTGTCCATGATCAACTCATAATCTGGGGGAAAAAGACATTCATGAGATAAAGTGACACACTCACATATTAGGTTATTCTACTAACAAAATCACATCTAGGTTTGTTTTAGCATTTTCAGACAGGGTTAATTTAAAGCTTTCCTACATATGTCCCTCTGCTTCTGGTAATAAATTAGGGCTAATATAAATTCCTCATCCAATTTCTACATTATAAATTTCTTCTGTTAACAACTTAATTGAAAGAAGAGGGGAGGCTCCCTATACAGATATGTATAAAAGACATTTCATTTGAGATTCAACACCAGCGTGACCTGGATTCTCTCAATAAGGGCATTTACGCTGGTGAAGGGTGTAAACCAACCTGGTGTAAAGAGGCTGTGGAGGTCACGAATGACAGCGCGAAATGTGGGCCTAAATGTGGGCTCGTAGTCCATGCAGTTGGTAATCAGATTTGCCAGTTCGGTCCACTTTGGTGCAGGAAGCTGGTGGTGGTCTTCGTAGAACAGGGTTTTCTATGAGACAAAATTCAGGGTTAATATTAGGCATCTAATATATAGAAGCTCCAAAACTGTCTCTGTATCTAGAGTTGCAAATTATGTTGCTGTAATTTAATTATAATAATAATTTAAACTGTACAATCTTTTTGAGACTATGAGACTCAGGAATCAAAATAAAAGTACACAGTTTGTATTTTATTTAAGTGTAAAGTGTGGGCTGATGTGAACTGTGAAGTGAAATGGTACAAAAAAATAAATAAATAAATCACATCACTGCATCACATATTTCCATCCAGAGCAGGACAAACAACAACCTGCTGTTGATGGCACACTTTTCCACTGTAGGAACTAAATGACACGTAACTGACCTTTTTCCCTTGTCTTGGGTTTTGTTTTGTTTCCAGTGTCCTATGTACCCTTAGACTGGGAGTTTAGTTTTGCCTCAATTAGCGGCAAATTTTGTTGCATACACAATTGGCACACAATAGACTCAATATCCTCTGCTCAGTTGTGTGTGAGTTCTACCCTGCCCTCATATTAACCGCAACCAATATAAAGCATAGCAAAAAAAGCAAAGCAGAACAGAAAATCTAGGTTAAGGGAATAATGCCACTCTAGTCATGAAAGGTGTGATATGCACATTAATGCAGTACATACTTTAGGCCATACCACCCAGCCCTACCTTAGAGTTGTCCAGTGCTGCTAAGGGTTTCTCCCCACCACTGCAGATCTCCCACAGTGTGGTGCCAAAGCTCCACTTGTCTGAGGCCAGGCTCAGGTTAGCAGAGTCCTCGATGCACTCAGGGGACACCCAAGGGATCCTTTCAACCAGGACTGACCACAAACAAAAACACTTAACACACCACTACAAATGTGTCGTTTTCTATTATTCAATTTTTTGCCATAATTGTACACATTTCTGCCTATACACTGCATCATGTCATAGCTAGCAGACAAACTTTATCCATTTTTCCATCCAATTTTCTTTATTTTAATACTATACCAGTGTGTTACCACTTATTTTACCAATGCTTGTTATAACTAAGCACAAAGAACGGTAAAATCCAACGTGCATTCAAGAAAGTATCATTCAACTGCAATAATGATACTGCTAAACAGCTACCTACTGTCCCCTGCTGATTAATGTGGTGTATTGCAGTTATACACAATGTGAATAGGCATGAACTTACTTTCTTTGGGAAGGACGGTAATGCTAATGCCAGGGTCACTCAGTTTGATGAAAGGGGGGTTACCAGCCCTTCGGTCTTCCTCCCTGATCAGAAGAACATTTTTAGCACAAACATTGCCATGGACAAGATGCTTTTCTTCCTGTAGGCACAGAAAAGGAGAAATTAATCAGTCTCTTACAAACACAGTGGAAAAACAAATTAATTCAATTCAATTCAATTTTATTTATATAGCGCCAAATCACAACAAAAGTCATCTCAAGGCACTTTACAATGTAAGGTTTAAGACCTTACAATACAACTAAATAATAAGGAAAACCCAACAAATCCCAATTCACTCTTCTTACACTTTGTGCACCTAGATATGTGTGTCAAATTTTAAAGTGGCCATAAAAATGCAGCTGTACACAGCAATGGATAGTCATCCACACTTGGCTAAATGGCTGGTTATGGCATCAAACCTGACAATACATAGCTTCGTACCAGAAAGTTCATAGCCCAGGCCAGCTGCTTCGCCACTTCAAGCTTCCACAGGATGTTTATAGAGTTCTTGTTCTTCTTCAAGTAAGTGTCCAGTGAGCCAAACTTCACATACTCCTGCACCATGATGTCTGAAAGAAAGCAGTTATAAACATATTCATTTCATATTTCATGTCAATCAAAATAGTGTTGTAGGCCAGTACCAATGATATTAGTTAAAGCAACTTGCGATAAAAGAAATTACTCTTGAAAAACTGACAGGACATAAACTGGACTCTGGATATACACTCTTTGGCCAATTTATTAGTTATACTATCCAATGAATCCAATACAGTAGCTGTGACATGAATTCTACAAGGTTAAAAGGTTGTTGTTGAAACTGTCAGAAAGGTGATTTAAAACTGAACTCATTGTATGTGGTGGAGTCTAACTGAAGTGCGTCCCATTAAGAGGTGTTTTGCCCACCCTATTTAAAGGGTAGTGTGGCTAACTTTTTATTGATATGTATACATTTATTCCTCTGATGTACCATGCACTGTGTCTCTCAACATGCCTCGTGCATGCAAGCTCCTCTATGTTTGTCTAGTTGCCCTTGCAAGCAAGAATAGTACACTACCAAACAAAAAGAAAAAGTGAAAGGCCCTTTGTCAGTAGCTTTTTGTGGTTTAACGTTTCTCACATTTTTAAGCTCAATTTACAAGCAATACATACATGCAGGACAGCACAGGCAGATGTCTAGAGTGCATTAAGCTGTACCAGCAGAAGTCTTGTTAGGGGAAGAGAGAGTAGGGAAGGTCAGAGTTTCATCTGCAAGGTTGTTTAATCCTCTTACAAACAGACCACCATGCGTCAGGCTAATACACACTGGTCAAGATTAGAGCTTGGTAGACTCTTGACAGCATTAGATCACAGTAACAAAAGTCACGATATTTGTCACATGAGTGTGGACCTTCTCACAGCATGCTTTAACAAAGTAGAAAGAAATGTAAAGTTCTCAGTGCTTCAGGGAGACATAAGTTGCTGTCACACATGCACTGGACTCCAGACTTTTTCCGGACTTTACTCGAGTGAGCTGCATGTGTGAAAGCAAACATCCGAGTCAGCATGCACGGACAATACATAGAATTTTTCCTGCCATTCTTCTTGTACAAAGTCTGTGTAATGTCTGAGTGAGCCTCGATGTAAACATTCATAAACGTTCATTTTTAGTAGATCTGCTCAGCACAACACCATTAAATGTAGGAAATATTTTTCATCCTTTCTGCTTCTCTCCTTCATGAAACCGAAGTTATATACATCAAGCATTGTTTCTAATCCTGTGATTGGCTCTACTTCGATGTACTGCAAACAAAACATAGGTGATTTCTGCAGTGAACTTTTTTGTGTCACGTCGTGCCTACTGCACGCTCTACACAGAGACCCTACTTCACCAAAATCAAACAGACTATTTCCCCTGACGCGAGAGAATGCATGGTAAACAGAGTATGTCCGGGTGGGTGCTGAATGTGTGAAAGTGCAACTCCGAGCAAACTCTAGACCTGATTGCCCGGAGTGCATGTGTGAGAGCAGCTATAAAGATTGAAGTTGACGTACTCTCTTCTCCACAGACACACACGCCATAGTTCAGGATCAGATGCTTATGGGACAACTGGCTCATCATGCTGGCAGCTTCGAAGAAAGACTGTACAAGAAGACAAAAATAGAAAACAGAATTATTTATGTGCCAATACAACTAAAAATATCTATGCTCCTTTGAGCATAGCATTTGAAAAAATTACAAAAATCATTATGCATAAACATACAAGTCTGGTATAACAACCATATCAGACAATGCATCATTTCAATGACACCATCATTTTTACACATGTTAATGGAAATTGTTTCAAAATCTGATGTGATGTGACACTAAAAAAGTCTTGATGTTTCAACCATTTATTATCTGTTCTGACTTCTGCTCAATGGCTGATGAATCTTTCCCACACCATCTCACTCAAGTTGGTAGCTGGTGCATCGTTTGCAGATGGTCTGTTGTAGCTGGTAGTTCATTGAAAGAATACAGTATATACACTGAAGATGCACTTCATACTAGGGATGTTTGATACTGACAAATGTCATCCATTTTTTGATTAGATGATTAGATCATACTGACAAAATCTGAAACCACCTGAAGTTTTTGTGCCAGATTCGTCAATATAGACAATATAATTTGGGCAGAGTTGTTGGACTGTAATATTTTTGGCAGTGTGTGTCTTAGGTAGTCAAAGGTTATTTGAAACCATCTCTCTCAATCAGAAGATTTGGCACCGTGTCATTATGTAATTTCTGACAGTGACAGTGTCTGTCATGTCTTGCGTCTGTTTTTCTTGTCACAGTGGTGCGTATATTTCATCTTCGTTTATTCTTTTATTCTTCAGTCTTGCATTTTTTGGCAGCTTTGCTAGCTTACCTTGTGGTGTAGTGAAGTCTATGCTAGCACATGTCATGTACTCTCAATGCAGCAGTCTGTCCAAAGCTAGAAGATGCAGTGAATGGGGATTCTCAAAGGTAATTTTTGTTTTGTTTTTGCAAAGCAAATTATATACTTGATGATATGAGCTAGCAGAAATATTATAATAGACACTGTGTGTCTGTGCAAATACTAAATACTGCCTAGGCTACATATTGCATAGCCCTCGCTGGGAATTATTGGTATGAACAGTACTGTAGGTAGAAACATCCCATATTAAAAAGGGGTTAATTGGTAGCTTGTTTATTTCTTACAGTGAACACTAAACACTATAGTTAAACATTTTTAAATTAATAATTTAAATGTAATATCAATTCATAAAATCCTAGGATCAAATTGTGCCTTCTCTCAGTGAACAAACGCTAAATGTTAGATGTAGACAGTGGTTGATTTAGGGCTGCACCACTTAGAAAAGTGGTGTGAGGAAAGTGTTTACTTTGTGGAAATAGAGCGATTACAACATGCACAAACAGGTTATATATTAGGGTAAAAAGTAACATAGATGGGAGCAGCTGTATGAGTCAGCTGATGTCATAAACTGTTGCATAAATAATTACAGTCAACCAAATATAGAAATGGATCCTACAAGAGGGGTGGACTAAAAAAAAAATGCACACTGATCTGAGCTCTTCTTATGTTTGCTGAAGAGGTATTACCTGTAGCTGTGAGATGAGAAAGTCAACTCAACAGTGTGTAGACTGTATTTTATTCAGTCTGTCACTGACAGGGATCTAATGCTAGCCAACAGTTGTGTGCAAACATTAGGCTGATGTTTTGTCAACACAAACTGGTGAGCAGACTTCCACTTTCTGCCCTGTCTTTGCTCAAAGTTATCATTAAACTACGTAGTTAGCTGAAGCATCTGGTATGCTGCATATGAACTAACATTTATTTCATTAAAGACCTTATAAACATACAAGTGTGCGCATGTATAGCTAAAATAATGCATGGTGTTTAAACTGTTTTGCAATTTGCAAAGAAAATACATTTTAAATTTAGCATATCATGTCAACAAGCTGTTTAAACTAAACATTAGTAGTTGGTATACTAACATTCTTAGTATTTTCAAGTATCTTCCCGTGGATGATTAAGAAATGCTATAACTTTCAATTACTTTTTTTTGGTTTCTATCAATGCATGATTACTGGCTTTTATTTCCATTGTGCCTGCAAACAAAACATTTTGTACAGCTTTATAAAGCACAGACCTCAGAAAAATTCCTGTGGGCCTGGTCCAACACTTTCATGACGACTTCTGTTTGGTGTACCAGACCATAGTCCCCGAGCTCTTTACGGACTCCTTTAAAGATCTTGGTAAACGTTCCTTGACCAAGACTCTCCATCTGGAAAGAGGGTCGTTATTGCAGTTTCAGTTCTAATGTCATAAACATTAGATTTTTTTATTAAACAATGCTTAGTTATCTTAGCCTAATCATCATAATGGTATTTTAATAGAATGTAATAATGCAGAATCTACTCATGTATAGATCAGATGAGGTACAAACTAAGCTTACAAATTCCAGATCTTCTTTCCTGATTTTGTGAAACACCATTTGGCTGATGTTGTGTCGATGTAGTGATGGAGACAGAGGCACTTCTGAGCCCTTGTTGCTCCTGCACACAAGCAGGCAGGACTTTTCTGAAGATGAGAAAAAAAACAAACAAAAACTTATGATAGATATGATAATGCAAGTCAGAGATGGAGTATGTCACCTGCTGAATTTCTTCATCATTAATTTATGTGGAAAATGATATACCAAACACCTAAATTTTACTATAGTGCTGTGAAAAAATATTTGCCCCTTCCTGATTTTTAAAAAATGTTTTTGCATATTTATCACACTTACATGATTCGGCTCAAACTAATTTTTATAATACACAAAGATAACGCAACATTCATTTTTAAATGATGACTTCATTTATTAAGGGAAAAAGCTTTCCAAACCTGCCTGACCCTATGTGGAAAAAGTAATTGCCCCCCCTGAACAAAAGCCCCCAGACCATCACACTACCACCATGTTTGACTGGTTTTATGAAATGCTGTGTTCGTTTTATGCCAGATGTAATGGGATGCACATCTTCCAAAAAGTTCTCATTAGGCCAAAGAATATTTGCCCCAAAGTCTTGGGGATAATCAAGATGTTGTTTGGCAAATGTGGGACAGTTTGTTTTCTTTTTGGTCACCAGTGGCTTTTACCTTGGAACTCTCCCATGGATGCCATTTTGCCCAGTCTCTTATTGTTCAACCATAAACAGTGAGGCCTGCAGTACTTTAGATATAGTTCTGGGTTCTTTTATGATCTCCTGGATGAGTCATTGTTGTGCTCTTGATTAACCACTGTTCCAAGATTTTTTTTCTTTTGTGCATAAAGGCTCTCACTGTGGTTTACTGGAGTTCCAAAGCCTTAGAAATGGCTTTTGAACCCTTTCCAGATACATGTAAATTACTTTGTATTTCTTTACAACGTGGCATGACATGTTGCTTTTTGACATTTGTCAGCTTGTATTTGAGTGATTCTTGATTCAACAGGTCTGGTAGTAATTAGGTCTTGTGTGGCCAGTGAAATTGTACTCAGCTATCCAAGAAAATGTGGTTAATCACAGTTAATTCATGAATTAAAAAACAATCTACAAACTGCATTTTTATTTACTTGGGTTTTCTTTGCGTAATATTGAAATTAGTTTGATGATCTGAATCATAAAAAAATCAGGAAGGCGGCAAATACTTTTTTGCACAGCACTGTAGCTTAAACTTGTTCTAGTTTTGAGACAGTACTGAGAAAAAAAAAATCTCCCTTGCTCTTAAAAAGCCAGTATGTACATTCAAAGATAAGAATATAATATGCATCAAAACAAAACAAACAAACAAAAAAAGTGAACCCTAATAGGATGTTTAATTTGTTCTCTAGGAACACAGATCTTCTCAGGAGAACAAATCTTTTAGCAGCACGGACTTAATCATCCCAGCTCCACTGCGATAAGATTCTCCATACGCAAATGTTGGTTTTACCTTTGGATTTAGGTGGACAGCATTTGCTGAACTGAAAAATGAAGCTGTCAGAGCGCACAGTTTCTTTTTGGTAGCAGCTGAGTAGTTCCTGCAGACTACTGAAGTTTCTTTTGGTTCCACTGAGATTAAACTCTCCGCTGGCAGACCTGGTGATCTGGCAGTGCTTGTATTCGACAGCATCATAAACCTAGTAGACAGTAGGTGGAGGGAAGTTAGTAAACACAATGTAATATGAGTTTTAGTCATGAAACTAACAGTGTGTGTAGAGCAGAGCTTTCAAACTGTAAAATACTGAAGTCTTGATCAGAATGCTTGGTCAGTTTTACCTTTAGTCACAGGTATCACGGGATACAAAAAGAGTCAAGCTACTGTGTTATCATAGGTATGTTGCTGTGATAAAATTAACAAGAGGCTTATCACAACAGAGATGAGAAAGACGTTGCACTGAATTTTATTTTAACTGTGCCACTGCATGTGGTCTGACTGGAAAAAGGAGACTGTTTAATATTTGTGTTTATGGCTCAGATCAGTGAATATTTATTCAGCTTTAATATTACTTTATTTAGTGAAAAGGAAAAAATGTTATCACAGTGCTATCAAGAAGTATTTGCCCTCCTTGTTTTTTTTGGCACATTTGACACACTTAAATAATTCAGATGAACAAATTTTAGTATTACACAAACATGACCTAAGTAAATACAAAATGCAGTTTTTAAATGATGATTTCATCTATTAAAATATAAAAGCTGCCCAAACCTGCCTGGCTCTACATGAGAAATTAGAAACTCTTACCAAAATTAGTCCGGACTTGTTTCCGATCGAGATGCTGTGGCATGAATTTAGCAACCATTCATACTTGAAAATGCTTCAATGTGGATGAATTTAAACAATTCTGTAAAAAGGGAAGTGGACTAAATTTCCCCTACAGAAAGGTAAAAGACTCATCGCTAGTTATTGCAAATGCTTGATTGTAGTTGTTGCTTTTTTTTTAAAACTGCATTTTGTATTTAGTATTTTTGTAATTTGTGTTATTTACATGCTAAAAAAATTAATAAAAATAAATCAGGAAGGTGGCAGATACTTTTTCACAGCACTGTGTATTTGCATTAATATCAACATTCTCTACAGTATTTTCACCAGCCCCCTTTGCTTCCATACAATGACTAAAACAATATAGAGGTGCAAACTTTTCTAGTTTTTCTATCTTCTAAGTGATCAATAAATGTCAAAGCACAAAGTTACCTACCTCAACAGGGAAAGTCAGAAAATACTTGTTGAAATCTTTGGGGCTGCATCTCAAAATGTACAGCCCTTGCTTGTTTCCACACTTCTGTAGTCGATGCATGGCAAACTCCATTCTGCAATACATTTTTTTGTTTTAATCCACTACAATGGCAGGTTATTTACAACTTGTATCTCGGCAGCAGAGAAATGCAGCATCACCTGCTAGGATGGTAAATAAACACTAAAAATCATCAAAGAAATGCTTGAATATTCCTCCAATCCAAGAATTCTGCACTAGACACCAATGTGGCAATTTAATCACTACCAATGCAGGCATGATTGATGCAGTTCAGCTGTAAACACAGAAGGAGCCTGAATAAGGAGTATGGGAAACAAAGAAAACTGCACTTGTTTTTGTGCCCAGCTAATCCACTTAAGGAAGGGGGTGTGACTGTGGGATTGTGTTTTTTGAAAATCAGGGCTACAAATCTGAGTTGGCATTCCTTAGCTTCATACTGGGGCAGTGAAGTCACAACAAATATGCATAAGTTAATTCACAAGTTTAGGATTTGCCCATATAGGTTGCATTCAAAGAATTAAAGTAATAGTCTATATTAATTTACGCTTGAATTTTGCTGCACACCACTAGTCTTGATAGTAAAATATATATTAAGCTTTGTGATTTTTCACTTACGAAATGGGGCCATGGCAATGAGAGGAGATGGCCTCCACAAGCCTAGGAGGTGCCACTTCTTTACATAAGTAGTGATGTGCATCTGTAGTCAGACGATAGTAGCCATCGACGAGGGTCACAAAAGACAGCGCTTCAAACAGGGTGGAAAACTCCAGCTCCTAAAAATTATGAAACCCCATGAGACTACGTCCACTTCACAGTATTTGCTCTGCTTACAATGAATGTGAAACAGAGCTTAAAAGGTAAAAATCACCAGATTCTTGCCATCTTGCTTGTTGATGGTGACAACTCGACTCTCTGCAGCACCCTCTTTGCTGGCCTGCTTGATGCTTATGTCAGTGACATCAGGGAAGTCACACAAGGTCTGCAGTTCCTGGCCATATAGCACATGATAGCACTGTTATTTTAAGTATTTCGATGTAACCACAGATATAGTCTAACATAGCTTATGCTTCCAAGTAACAGAACTTCACTGTCTTCATTGTCAAACACTAAAAAACATACTTTTGCAATAAGTGACTTTCCAAGTCTTTCCAATTCATGTGGCTTATTCTAAAACACTGCTCTGGGAAGCCAGTTTTGTTATTTTGTCTGACAATTGAGAAACATTTCTGACAATGTCAGAAACAACAGCTCTCTAAAACTCAAATGCTGTCTAAAAACAAAAACGTAGTTATTGCTAATTAGCAAGCTAACTGCTAAAGCTAACACAGGCAAACACAGACTCACAAACTCAGAAACAACACAAAACCACAAGCTGGTTCTTAAGTTGAATCAACTCCAGCACTAGCACCAACTGAGAACGAGCACCAAGTTCTTGTAGGTCAAAAAAAGGGTATATGAGAATGACTAGCAGCGACTGGTTCTTAACACTTCAGATTGAAATCTTCACACAGCACACACTTAACAATTTTCTGAGTTAGACTGGAAGCATCTGGGTTCAACCCGTCATCATGAACAATTACCAGCTGTTAATTGTGTGTAGGCCTTTAACGTTACAGATCTGGTAAGTAAACCTTTTTGTTTAAGTCTAAAAGGGTATCACAGCAGAAAAATGCCAATATATTCATGCTACCAACCTGGTCAGAGTCTATCAATTTCTCTCGACACCACTGGATGCCAGTGTCTGCCGCAACCAGGATGATGAGCTGTCCACTGGACGGCTCCTTCACCTGAAAGGTCTCTGTGTAGAAAGCTTTCTCCAGAGACTCCATGCTGATGAGGTACTTGAGCTTTAGATCACGTGCTGTAGTCCGACACTGACTGAACTGCTGGATGAAGCGCTTGAAGCGGAAGCGGATTCGCTTACGTGTCAAGAAGCTGCAGTCCTGGATCTGAGCTCTCATGTCTTTTGGCAAGAACAACTTGTAGCTGGAAGACATTCACATATAACACAAAAATGTGAGGTCATACAGAGAATCCTAAACTGATACCAATGAATGCTTTGTTTACCTGATCTGACTTTTTAAAAATTTTAAAAAAGGGCTGGGTTTAACATAAGATTAGATAATGGTGTGCTTAATGTTTGCTTTTTTGTTCTGGTAAACAAAAAGAGAAATGGTAATATTCAATATTACTTTAGGAGTAGAGTAGTCGTACAGCAAAAGCTTTGATTATTTGTCATCATTGCTGGAAAATCTGTCAATGTACTGGCAGCAGTTCCTGGATTAGTAGTTAGCAGGTGCTTATTTTAAAAAATCTTTCCAGAATCCAACTATTGTTTTTTTACTAATAGTACCTTATAGTGTGGTAGATGTCCAACGGAGACATCTGTTTCTCCTTGGCAGTCCTTGTCATGTCTAGTACAGCCATACCGAGGCACTCTTCTTGGGTCTCATGGGAGTTAGGGATTTTCACCAAGCCATGCACAAAGTCATTCCTCCACTGAATAAATTAAAAAAGAGTAGCAGGTGGCTGTTATTATGACAGATGAACTAACCTGATGACTCCTAAATCATACAGCTTTGTCAGTGAGTTAACGTTTGTCATGCTTTCTTGTAATATATGTACAATCTTGTGCTCACCATGTGAAATGTACTAAGGTCTATTTTTTGTGTATGTTTGAAAGAGTTGTTATAAATCTAAAAGTTGTTCCCTGTGGCCATCTGAATCTTTGGCATGTCAAACAATGGAAAGAAAGCTGCATAATATTAAAATAAAATAAATAAAATTCGCAATTTCGTTGTACTGTTGTACCAAGTGTGACTGTACAATGACAATAAAGCTTTATCTTATCTTATCTTATCTACAGATGTACATACATGCTGCACAACTGGTGAATCTGAAAGTGTTTAGATTGTTTCATATGATTCCATTAAACTCTAGATCTTTATGACATATTGTGTAACTACTTTGTCATCTTCACGAGTCTGTCATTACTACAGACACAAGCAAACCACCAAGATCAACCTACAACAGTGCTCAGTTGATGCACTTCCAATTCAGAAAGTGATGCACTTGCTGAGAAGATAATGATTCAGTAACGCAGCACATTTGACTGAAACAGATCCATACTGACAAGTCACAATGCCCGATAAAACAAAAAGAGGTCAAAGTAACTCTATAGTCACAGATGAAAGAAAATGAATAAAGCTCTTGAAGAAAAGCTTTGACACTGAACAGTACCCTTGTACTATTATTTGACATCTGCCATCATGTCAACGTTTCTGTGTCCGCGATGACTGACTAGCTGTGATATAACCCCATCCACACATACTCCTCACCCATATCTATGGTAGTAGTGACCCTTTAAGAGCCACAACAAGCATCTGATGACAGCAAGTTCCCCAAAAGATTGTGCTACAAAATATTAAGTTAAGAGTGCCAATATTATTTTTCATGCCATTTTTATTTGTTGTATTACTTTAAATGCATTTATGCTACGAAATATGGACAGAGATTATTATATGTAGTTCTGGCTTGTTTAGGAGAAAATTGTGTTTTTTCTTCGTCAAGTACCAACGCCTTTAGCCACGTCTATAAATACAGGTAGGTACAACATGACTTGCAGTTGGCACACTCTGTTTTCACTTTCTCCTGCATGTAGATGTAGCACTGATGATGGCAGGTCACCAGAACTGACCTAGGAAGGAACGTCATGTCAGTTCATTTGACGTCACAGTTGCAACTTTTGTTGTGATTGTAATAAGTCAACATGAACACTATCAAAAATGCAAGATAGAAATTGCACTTTTTTTTCCTCTTCGCTACAAAAAAGGGAACTGCAGCTTGAGAGTGAATGCAATCTCCGATGATAACCACGCTGCATTATTTGACCTTCAACTGTCATACTGAGAAATATGTTCTTGTTGATATTGTGCATCAGGGGTGATTTCCCTCCACCCTTCTCCCTCAAGGGTTTTGATTATATTTTGTTGTTGCATTAGTTAACCTCCAACTTCCCCCTGCAAGTCACAACAGCCTTTCATTATGATAAACACAGAAGCTCAGCTCTACATTAGACTATGAGGAATTCAGCACAGCCTTCATAAAGCAAAACACATCTGTCAAGCCTGTATGTGAGCATGTGTAATGGCTTAATGGCTGCAAACACACAATGAATTACACTCTTCAATGACCCCAGCAGCGGTGCTTCCCTTCTCCCCTTTAGGCTTTTTCAGAGCCACCAGAGCAGATTTCCACAGGCATAATTCCACATAATCCTTTAGTTCACTCAGAGTTCAGCTCCAGTCATTTTACTGGCTTCAGTTACCTGGATTCACCTATCCTATACACATCCTTCTACTGCTATGTGTTTTATATAAATTGTGTCTTTATTACGGGCATGCGGAGCTCTGATAATTTACCACATTTTCAATTTATTTACCACATACATTTTCTTCTCTTGTCCAATGCATATGTTTTATTGTGAAATGTATACATAGACAAAAGCTGTAACCCACAACCCAGTTTTCCCCTAAATTCACAAATTTACTGTAAACTTAAATCCAGTTTCACCTCCCAACCATTGTAGGGAACCCTTCCTCTTTTCAGACTTTGTGACCTTTACAGCATTAGCAAAGGAGTAGTAATGTGACCCTTGGTGCCATTTGTGGACAGATTAACCTTGTACCCTGGAGCAAATATGCAATATTGGCCCATACTAACGCTGGCAGAAAACAGTCCTAAAAGAATAAAGTGCTTTGTATTCCTCTTTTGAGTAACGTTTGCTAAAGCCAACTGTGCCTAGCAAATTGAACTGCATTTAATTTGCTATGTCAGCATTATAACATCCTGACATAACAAAGACATAGGCAAAAGTTTTGTAATGCCTTATTGACATCCTAACTGGCATTGTAACTTTGTATGACAGACTATTGTTTCTCCCTAGAACAGGAACTTACTCTTCACAAAAAACTCTGACTGGGGATTGAATTTTGTGCAAACTAAGATGTGGATTTTTGCAATCAGGTTATAAGAAGGTTTCCAATGACTGTACTCCCTGCCACATGACAACAACTGCAATCACTGAACGTGCCACTGCTCATGTTGGCACCACTTGCTTGCGTGAACAGCCCTTTTCTTTAAAGCACAGACTACACTGTTTCACATACATTCACATACATATGGTTGATAAAGAAAACACAATCACCACCCTCATAATTTGTTATCAGTGTTTAGTAACACTTTTAAAATCTTAAATTTGAAGCACTGACCTCACCCTCTATCTATCGAACTGATAAGAGTGCAGTTATGAGCTGTTGTTTTCTGAAACCTACTAAAAACACTCGGGTGCAGTCCAACATGCGAACAAACAATTTAAAGATGCTGATACATGTTTTTTGTTAAACTGACCCACATGTACAGCTCTCTTTTTTTATAAACTATTCTATGAACAAAGTTCAAAAGCTTATGTAAAAGTGGACAACCGTCACATACGATTAAGTTCTTTCAGCAACTCAACAACTGAGCAGTTTGCATACATATATCATCATACATTTTATCCAATCACACCGTGACAGTTTGTATTTGGCGCCACTGAAAACAAATTTCATTATCATGCTATTTAGTAGAAGTGGTAAAAGTAAGGTTAACAATGGTTCTTTAAACAACAGTCACATGAAGCATTCAATTTTTAAAAAATGATCACCTATCATCATAATTTGGGTGGCTGAATGCTGTTTTCTTACCTGAAAGAAGAGGTATGACATTACAAAATCATCAAGGACAGGGCTTTCTGACCCCTTAGAAACCCCATATCTATATGCTCGGGATGCCCCACCACTGTACCAGCCAGGGAAGTAGTACCTGCGAAGAACAGAACCAAAAACAATCCATAAAGAACCTGCAAAATATTTTAAACCGGGAAACACACATGAGAAACAGTGTGGGTGTTTAGGTAATGTACACTACCTAATTCTGAAAAACACATCTTCTGAAGCTGATTCATCAAGATGAAAGATATGGTTGGGTGAAAACCACAAGCGGTCTCGCTCTCTGAAGAGACCAAAAAGGCAGCAATACAGAGGTGATATACCTAAAGCAGATAAAGAATGAGAAACCACATTATGTTCTGTAAAGCTACAGTGCATCAGTATATGCAAAATTTATATAAAACTATTTGCACAAACAGTGTAAATCAGTGTAAATTTAGCAGAACCTCTCAACAGAAATAGAAAAGGCCTTGGGACACATATTAGAAAACTGTGTGTTTATAGTAACAACACAGGTGGACAAAAGGGCATTAAAGATTGTCTGAAATGTCAGTTGTGTTTGGTTTATCATCAGACCCATAACATACGATCCATGCAGTTGAGTCTAGTCTGCTCCCTACATGGCCCTCTCTCTCTC
>OMLM01009764.1:19683-55423 GCA_900302695.1 Helostoma temminkii | reverse complement strand
ATGTGGAAGTATGTTGTTTCACTTAGAAGTGAACACGTCCTTGGGTCCTGCATTCATGTGGATGTTACTCTGTACAGGCAGATGGCTGTTGGCAGAAATTACTTCCTGTACCTTTTCTTGTCACAGCGGAGCTGGAGAAGTCTCTGACTGCAACTGCTCCGCTGTTTGACAAGTAGGCTGTGAAGAGGCCTGAGTCAGTGTCCACTCTGACAGTTTAACAATATGTAACTAAATCACTTTCCATTCAAGTTCTACAGTGTGTTTTGTTGTTATTATTGTCTGTACTGTTTGTTATTCTTGTACTGTGTTTTGTGTATTGTCGTGTAGATTTTGTTACTTAATGTTCAAATGTTTTCTGTGTAATGGCTGCTGCAACACCAAAATTTCCCCTTGGAGAGCAATAAAGTATCTATCTATCTATCTATCTATCTATCTATCTATCTATCTATCTATCTATCTATCTATCTATCTATCTATGTATCAATCTATCTCATAGACACACAAACACACACACACACACACACACACACACACACACACAGCTGAGGTTATGCCTTTATATTCACACTGTACAGACAAAGCAGACAGTCCATTCTGCTTTAGTCCCATTTAATAATAATGTAGTCACAGGCTCATCAATTTTCCCTTTACACCACTATATACTGGAAAACAGATAAAAAATTAACAGAGAGATATAAAAATAACCTGTAGCTGTAGGAAGGGGATGTTGAAAAACCTGTGCAGATATTTCAAGCCAAACCCATTTTTCATAGAGGACTCAGCGTAGTGGATGTAAGAAGATCCCATCGGTCTGTGAAACACAAGATCAAAGAATATATACATTTAAAATGTGTGACTTTGTCAGCATTTCTTCTGTCAAGGCTGAGATATCAAACATCACATGTGCCAGTCAATTACTTTGTCACTTAGGGACAGAGAAACAACATCTGAGTCATGAGAATTGAACATTGTTTTACAGGCACGCATGAGGCTTTGAGCAGCCTTAAGTAGTCGGAGAACAACCAGGCACAGAGCAACATTATCATTCATCAGGAGCTGTGCTTGTGTTCACCTGATGAATTCAAATCAAATCAAATCAGGTTTATTTATATAGCACTTTAAAAACAACATATTGTTGACCAAAGTACTTCACATAAAACAGAATAAGTAAGTATAATAAATAAATGAAGGAGAATCACACAAATTAAAACACAGAAGACATCAAAACAGTATCAGACTCCCACTATACATTATAAGCCAAGGAAAATAATTGCGTTTTAGCAATGATTTAAAAGCTACCAGGTCTGGTGCTGCTCTGACATCCAGAGGTAAGCTATTCTATAATTTAGAGCTAACACAGAAAAAGCAAGATTGTGTTTGGCCGTGGAATGTCTAAAAGAAACTGATTAGAAAACTGATTGTGCCACAAATGCAATTCACTGTGTTATGTAGAGAGAGTCCATTTAAAGTCTTAAAAACAAAGTCAATAACTTAAAATGAATTCTAAAATAAACTGGAAACCAGTAAAGGAAGGCCAGAACAGAAGTTATGTAGTCAAACCTTCTTGTATTCGTCAAGAGACAAGCATCAGCATTTTGAACCATCTGAAGACGAGCAAGTGATGTCTGATTAACTCCAGCATAGAGAGCATTACAGTAGCCAAGCCTGGAACTAATAAAAGCATGAATTGCGATTTCAAAGTCATTATAAGAAAGAAATGACTTTACCTTGCCTAAAAGCCTCAGCTGGTGAAAGCTTGACTTCACAACTGCATTGATCTGTTTTTCAAATCTCAGGTCATTATCAAACACCACCCACTACAGTAGCCGAGTTACCAAACAGCGCACATTCTGTTTTACCTGCATTAAGATGTAAAAAGTTTAGTGCCAGCCATGCTCTTAAGTCCCTCAGACAGTCGAACAAGGGTTGAAGTGCCATGCCTCCCATTGCCTTTAAAGGTCGGTATATCTGAATGTCATCAGCATAGCAATGGTAGGACAAATCATACTTCTTTAAGACAGACCCCACTGGAAGCATGTATAATGAGAATTAAAGTGGGCTGAGAACAGACACCACAGGAGAGAGGGACTGAAGAGGAGGAACAGGCACTGATACTAAGATATGATCTGAACCAGTTAAGGACAGTACCCTGAATTCCCACACAGTGCTCCAGACTAGACAAGAGGATTTCATGATCCACTGTATCAAATGCAGCAATAAGGTCTAAGAGCACCATCAGAACTGAGTCCCCAGCATCTCTTGCCAACAACATATCATTATAAATTTTAGTAATGCAGACTCTGTGCTGTGTCGTGTCTTAAACCCAGATTGAAATTTATCCTCAATGCCATTGTCTCTCTAAAACGAATGGAGTTGTTTAAAAACAATCTTCTCAAGAACTCTTGACAAAAATGTTAAATTGAAACAGGTCAGAAATTAGAAGGCAGTGAACTCAAACTCTCTTAACTCTGTTTTTGGTTCCTCTTAACTCCTAAGGGAAATACCTGTTACTTTAGCTGACAAATGCTCCACTGTCAACCAGCTAGTCACTCACTCAGTGCATTCAATAGGACCAATTACAGTCAGCTTTCTCGAGTAAGCTGATTTCTCAACTGTCATGTAAACAGGAAACCCAATCGGGGGAGAAGATTAGAGAAACCCGGTTTCCCTAGTTAGATTCCTCCCAGAGAACACAAATTACCCTGGCATGTAAACACGTAACCGACTGTCTTATTGGCTTTTTACAAGACCGATGTATGTAACAAAGGCTGCAGAGGAGCGGAGATGAATGAGGAAAATCATCACACACCACATAATGACCAACTAAAAGTAAAACTACCACAAAGTATCCTCTACGTGTCTAAATAAGCCACTTTTCATTGGGTATTTCTTTGATTCAATCAGTTTGCGCACTGAAATGCAGCACTGGTCGGTCTGCATGTCTGTCTCATCACAGTTTGCTCAAAAAAACATTTGCGACTTGTCATTTGCGTTAATGCGGGGCGCAGCACCCCGGCTATAAAATGGGGGGGGAAATGCTGCACTTAACATCTGTGAACCATGCATCCAAAATAAGCCTTAGAGGGGTTAGGGGAGAAATCCGATTACTCTTCTGGTGTATGTATACACAGATTTCCAGTAATCAGGTTACTTAACTCCCATGTAAACTTGTTCCCTCGATTACCTGAGAAAGCCATTTTCCCTGAGTAATCTGATTTCTCAACTGCATGTAAACACATTCAGTGTGTCTGTTACAGTAGTCACTACATTTACATGGAACTCAGTAACCTGATTACAGGTTATGGCTTTCTCGAGTAAGCTGATTTCTTAACTGTCATGTAAACAGGAAACCTGGCTTCCGAAATCACGGTAGGGGATTAGAGAAACCTGACTTCCCTAGGTAGATTTCTACCAGAGAGCGCCAATAACCCCGGCACATAAACGTGTAACCGGCTTTGTAATCAGCGCATGTGCGTGTCAAAGGCTGCAGACACCTCTTTATCAGCTGAGAGGAGCAGAGCATACATGCGCGATTGTGCCTCGTTTTTAAAATCAAGCCGCCTAAAGAATCTGAAACTATCACAGTGTCCTCTATACGTCTAAATAAGACACTTTCCCAGGGAATTTTTAAAATTTAGTCAATTTGAGCTTTGAAATGCAGCGCTGGTTTGTCTTATGTCTCTCTCTCAGTGAAGTCATTTCCCTGGGCTCAAACACACACACACACACACACACACGCTTTCAGTTCCCCAACACCGGTACATAAAAAAAAAAAAAGATAGGGAGAAAGAACACATCTAGAATCAGTCTATTCTGTCTCCGTACACTTAAACTCTGTGAACCATGCTTCCAGAATTAGCGAGAGTTAGGGAAGAAATCAGATTACTCTTCGGCTGCATGTATATGCGGATTTCCAGTAATCAGGTCATTCAACTCTCATGTAAAATCGTTCCCAGATTACACAAGAAAGCCATCTTCCCTGAGTAGTCTCATTTCTCAACTGCATGTAAACAAAGTCAGTGAGAATTTTATTTCCCATTCCTGTTTCAGCCAGGGTGGTTTTACTTTTTCTTGTATGATGATTTGTTATGTGGTCTCTGTTTCTGAGACAAACTGTGTTCTGTACATGCAGCATTGTCCTAGAAGAGGGATCCTTCCTCTGTTGATCCTCTTAAGCTTCTTTCATTTTTTCCTGTTAATTTCCTGTTAAATTTTTTAGGGAGGTTTTTCTTATCCAGTTCAAGGGTCTAAGAACAGAGGATGTTGGTGTGGAGCAGTGTCCACTGAGACATTTGACAATCTGTGCAATTTTAGTTACAATACTGACCAACTTGCTCTTACACTGATGTAAAACACTGAATTACCTTTGTGTATGACACTATATAAATAAAACTGACTTAAATCGACTAACATCTGACCATTTAGCTGAGTGCTAACATCTACCTGTTCAGTCCAGCAATCAGCTCTCTTATATCGTCAGGCAGGATGACGCGATGCTCGCCCATGTCCCTGTGGTTTCCCAGCACACACACTGGCACATGGGTGGGTACTTTGGGCAATTCTCTCATGATGTAGTTAAATGTCCTGAGAAATGACAAAAAAACATAAGTGAATAAACACACACTAAATAATAATAATAATAAACTCACTGTTCAGCATCAACTGTTTAATTACATGAATCAGATCTGAACCAAGATGTTTGTTATGTGCAGAGAAGACGAACCAGGGATGGTACCTGGGGTGCACTACTGATGACACCTGACCGGGGCAGTATGTGAGATACTGATTACATACTGAAACAATGTATATAGTTGTGAGGCATGCTAGTGCCTCAACTAAATCCTTTTTTTTAATCTTAGAATGGTCAAAATGGCAGAACTGAAATCGCTTCTGAATTTTGCCTTTGAACAAAATCTACCAGTGGAAGCTCTTAGCTTCATGGCGGCGTGTCACATGCGGACTGAAAGAAACTTAATCTGTCCATGCATATTGCAGTGTTCAAGCTGAGAGAACTCAGAAAGAGGACGCTTACCACTGCTTGGTAATGTCAAACATCATGATGACTCCATTGCAGTTCTTGTACACATCCAGGAACTCTGCGTCCAGGGCCACCTCGTCTGACTACAACACAACACTCTTATTTAACAACTGGATTAAAAATCACACATTATAAAAAGAAACCTGATTGTTTTACTTTGACTGCTTATATTTTTCAACCACAAGACCTCTTAAGCTAATTCCACAGCTGACCTACATAGTATAAGTGAGCTTTTTATCCTGTACACATGACAGTCATGTGATAGTCACCTCTTGGACCTCATTCTCCAGTTTCAAATTGTCTCCTCGCCTTTTGCCTTTGCCTGAAAGAACAGGAAATCTGTGTTAAAATATTGCACCCGCGGCTCTGTTTGTTGTTTGATATTAGTTTATTATCAGTAAAGCAAGCAGAGCGGCACATCTGCAAAATGCTTTGGCCTAATTTCAACACATTAACCTTTAAGTGCTCGCTGCTGGTATTAAGTCGTGGCTCACACGATGCAGATGCTCAAGCTCTACCTACACACTGCAGGAAAATCAGCCAAGCTCTGACATGTAGCCAAACAGCAAATCTGGATATAGACAACCCCCTAAGAATGTTGACGTTCAGATAAAGAGCGCAATTAGGCGGGGCAAACCCACGGCACACAATCGAGTTCAGTGTCTACACACTATAGCGGTGCTCACCTACACCCTCTGGAAGAGGATATTTTTGGCCTGACATGAGTGCGAGAAAGGTGCAAAGAAAAGACAAAATCAACAGTGAGGACAGAAAAACAAACAAGCAACTGCGCATTCATCTAATGTCATGAAACATGGAAAGAGGACAAGGAAAACATCAAGGTCAGCCTCTGTGAAAAGACTGGCATTTGTGTCAACACTCACCTTTGTCTACCACGTCCCAAACCTCTACTTTGACCACGTCATCAGTAGCTGAGACAGAAAGAAGGTTTTCATTACTTGTGTTCCTCCACAGTAACACAAATGAAATGTGGAGGCTGTTAACTGACTCCTATATGGATCCAGTAACTAAAGGCACTACATGAAGTGGTCAAAGATATTTTGCTTGGTATGGAAGTACTAATGCACAGAATATCTATTCTAAAAATCTTTTAACTGAAACTAAATCTAAATTAAATCTTTTACCTTGATATGGAGCCACTGAAATAAATCACCATGGCACAAACAGATGTTAAATACAAACCGGAATAAAAAAGGAATCCATTGAAGTGGCAAATAGATAAAATAAGCTGTTCTGTAAAATTTGTTCTGACTTACTTTTGTAGTTCCAATGGATACTTGTGGCTTGGATCTCCTGAGTGGGTATGTATTCCTCCACAAACTTTTTGCCCTGCAGTCGATGCCATAAAGTACTCTTTCCGGTGTTTCTGTCTCCCCGGATGACTATTTTCACTTGAGTGGGAAAAAGATTTAGATTTATTCAGTAAAAAAAAAAAAAAAAAAAAGTCTGCTTAACTCCTCTTATATATTGTGGAAAGAAAAAGTAAGCGAAGTATTTGCTGTTTCCTGGTTTTCTGATAAACTGGTCATGAAATGTGATCTGACCTTCAAAAGAAACGTAAATTTTTCCATGCCACTGTGTTTCACCTCATGGGCTGGGTTACTTACTATTATACTGAACCCCTTTGGCGAAGCGTCTCTGCAAACTCTGGTTCATGGACTGCAGGCCAGCTGGAATGTTCTTATCTCTTAGCTGCCCGGGTTCAGATCCCACCAGCTTCTTCAGAGCTGAAAACATCTTGACGAGGCTTCACGTGAGCTTGTAGACAATAGTGTAGCACAGTGGAACTCCACTGACAATGTGTCACACAACAGCTAAAGGGAAAGACTAACGGTGTCTCCTAATGGCTGATAAAGTTAAGGATCCATATTTAGAAGCCAAATTACTAAATACTGACTCTGAATTCTTAAATCTGCCCTGAGGTTCTTGCTCACCAGTCAGTGGTGGAGGTAACTAGCATGTTGTTTGAGCATCATCTATGAAAAAAGCAGAGGAACACAATTGCTGTTGTTGGGTAGTCATTTTGTTTCAAGGTGTCAGACACATGGGCAGCCACATACAGTAACTTCAAAGGGAATATTTCTATGTATGCTATTTAAAATATGATGATATGATCTAGGATCTAGAAGTACAGTACACAGAATGTCATCTGGAGAAGTTTTGGGGAGCAGGTCAATACAACTTCTATAGCATGAGCAACCAGATGACCAAATAAGCAGAGAGATATTTCATGTATGAAAGGCAGAGGGATGTTTAATATCTCTCATATACACACGCTGCCCTCAAACTCTGGCCATCAATTTTCTGCCAAATAATTCCCTGATAACTGTAAAAACACATGGTTTATCCTGCTGTTCTGATACCTCAAACTGACAGTCTGACAATCTAAGACTGTCACTTAGAAGTGTCATCTTAGACTGTCAGAAATGGTGATTGATTTTGACATTTTATAGAAATACATTATGTCCTACATTGCTAATTGAACTTACAAATCTAGCAAAAAGCCTTTACACTGGGCTTGTTGGCAGCACATTGTTTTATCCTGCTGGTTACATTAATCGTTATTTTTTTAATTTTTTTTTTGTAAATCTCATTTGTAGCTTAGTGACACATGCGTAATGGCACAAACTGGGGCTACATTTGTTGATGTCGTCAGGTGACTACATCAGGAACTGACTCATAGATCCATAAGAGAAATATCTGGGCCACGATGTGATATATGAAAAAAAGGCTTACAGATGTGTAGCGGAACATGCCACCATGTAGCTGTAAAATCCTGACGGGAGTTGTCACAGTTTTGCCTGGGGTGTTACATTATTCACCATCAAGATCAGCTGCGGGATGCGTGTCCAGCTAACATTACCAGTACAATGCGTGTCTCTGTTAAGCGTTTAGGGGGGAACTAGAAAGCAAAGCGAAAATTCATAATTTCTATGAAGTGAAATTTCCCTTTAACGTTATTCGTCTAGCATTAGCTTCCCGGTCTCGGTCTAGTAGCACCTACCAAGAGAGTGCTATACCGATTTTTAAAATAACAATTGATAAAATGTTTAATCTTCAAACTATCAAGGGTATGTCAAGATCAACACAGATTTCAAACAGTGATGAGACACCCTGATTTCGTACCTCCAGTCATTTTATCCTTGTTTCTGTTAGCTAACATTAGCTAGCTAGCTAACGAGAATTTAGCTTAGCTATTCTCTCTGTGTTCAGTGTCATTAAACGGGAACAACACTGCGTGTTTTCTTACAGGTGGCAACACCTACAAATACTCACGGTTATTTAATGAGATAAGGAACTGCAGTCCCAGCATCTTTTTCTCAAAACATCCCGACAGAGATGTAGCAGCGACATTCCTTTGCAAAGAAAGCAGCTACACCGACACAACGTCAAGCTCGCGAGAGATATGTTCAACTTCCGTTACAACTTTCGAAATAAAACCTACAACTACAATGTAAACATAGCTTAAATCATACTTAGACATTGTTAGTTGTGACTTTCGCAATTCTTTTAATTTCATATTGTGTCTCTTAGTTTTAATGGGTTGGTCTGTTGGTTTTATTACCGTAATTTATCCCCACAGTTAGTGTTTTAACGCTAAATGCTCTTCTTTCGGGCTCGCGGCTCCTAGCGGTACACGTAGTAACATACAACTCAGCAGCATCTGTCAAATTTATCACACAAAAATGCTTGGCTTTAACGTCATACGTCTGTCAATGCATACGAACGTCTATGTAAAGATAATACATTATTATAGGTTCTTAGAATAAGCAGAGATGCCACCGTAAATTAAGCATTAGTTGAACAACGCAATGAGTCGGCGTTTATTTCCAAAATCACATTGAGCAGTGCTCGCTGTCTTGAACACACCCCGCTGAGTACCCCCATAGTGTTCAAGGGGAATAATGGCTGCACAGGAGCCATCTCCACCATCTTCCCTGGAAGGCAACAAACCGGGCTTCCCGAAGAAAATTTTAGCCAACATCCACGAAGACAAACATTTGTGCAGTTCGTGCCAGAAAATCCTGAGAAGGCCCCTGCAAGCCCAGTGTGGTCACCGCTATTGCTCATTTTGTTTCCACAAAATTGTGAGGTGAGCAGAGCCATGATAGCTAGCCAAGCTAGATGCGTAGCCTATATGAGAAAATCACAGCTGTTGCCAGACTTCCTTTAAATATGTTTTAATTTAATGCATATCTATTTATTGTCACGTTACGCAAAGCACGACTGAAAAAGACTAAATATGATATCTATGGTAGGATCAAAATAGCTACTGCAAATAATATCGTTTAAGTAATTCAGCGGTTGCCACTTTATCCCAACTAAATCTTAACTTGTGTGATGGGTTAGTCAGGTGCCCTACATGTTAGTCTCACTAACCCCTGCCGAGGCTGACTGGAGTCTAAGTTACTACAACTTGACATTCAATTGAAATGAAGTAATACCAGGTCGGTGTGTGCGCCGAATTTACTGGAAGGTATGTAGCTAATCGGACCTGGTAAGAGTCCAGGCACTCCCTTCTTAATCCATGCATTACGTGTACTTTTTAATAATTTTTCAATGTTTGAATGTCAGGAATTGGTCAATGTACTGGATGTGGTGGGAAATTATCAAGCTACAGTGACACAGAGGTACATTAATCTTGTACATTAATAAAGAAACATAGAAATTATGACAAAACAAATAAGGAATAATGTAGTCAGCAAAAAATAGTTTAAAAACCCTAAATATTTTCAGAGCAGCCACCTTTTGCTTTGGTAACATCTTTGCACACTTGTCCAGCAAAGCAGCCCCACACCATCACACCTCCCCCTCCATGTTTTACTGTGGGAACCACACAGAAATGTCTGTTCTCTCTCTACATCTAACAAAGACACAGAGGTTAGAACCTCAACCCTTAAATTTGGACTCATCAGACAAAAGGAAAGTTTACAAATTGACAGACCTTCATTTCCTAAAATACAGTTTCTTGCCATTATATGAATTTGCACAGTAGTTGTAGTAGCACAAAGAGGGTTAGTGACTCTGTTCGCAATAACAAAACTGAATTAGAAGGTGTGTCTGTAGTTTTAACTGGTAGTTTACATGTTTTTCCTCTTTTCAAGTTCTGGACCACAGAAATGCAGTGCTTGCATCAAAGAAGACCTGTTTGAGGAGCCCACTTCTATTCTCAAGCAAGGTGGTGTAAGTACCTTACATTACCTTACATTACATTACATACATCTTTTTAACATATTCTCAAACTTGCACTTAAATGCAGTATTAGCATGGGCTTAAGTTCCCTAGAGTGTTAATATAATGAAGTCATTAGGACTAGAGCACCGCCAGCTGTGGAACATTTGGCTTGCGGTTGCTGAAAGCAAAACGTTGTCATTGCTCTGCATTTCTTAGCAGCACACAGACCTAGAGCAAATGTAATTGTGTTTCCCTGGAAGGGTGAAATGTGCTGGAAATTAGAGTCAGGGTAGAAAAGTGAGCTCTAAGTGTCTTGACCCTCAGTAAACCGATGCAGTGTGTTTGTAACACTACCCACCAGTGTGTAACTGAATACACAAACCAAACACTGACAACAACCTCTGCTTTTCCGTCCAGGCTTTCCCAGACAATGCGGCTCGGAGAGAAGTGGAGGCCTTGGCAGCTGTTTGTCCCAACGAAGGATGCACATGGATGGGAACAATAAAAGAATTTGAGGTGTTTAATTATGACTGTGGCTGGTATTAGCTTGTTATGCTGTATAGAGTGGCACTGGTGACAATGTGCCTTTGCCCATTCAGGTGTGTCATGTTTAATGGCTGAACCACTGAATCATATTTTGAATGATGTTCAACAGACAGGCTAAATCTGGAGCGTTTACGATGATCAGCCACATCATTAACACCACCTGGTGGTTTTAGTGCTGTGGTGGACAGGGGCAGTGTAGGAACTCTGACCATGTTGTTACACAAAACGTATATTTTATATTATATTTTCTCTTGCAGGCCAACCATGAAGGCAACTGTGATTTCATGATCATCCTGTGTCCTTCCTGTAAAGAGCTAATGAGAGCCAATGAACAGGAGCGTCACAATGAGAGGGAATGTCCAGAAAGGACGCTCAACTGCAAATACTGCAAAGAACCCTTCTTGTTAAAGAACATCAAGGTTAGTGTTCCTATGTGTTACAAGCTCATTTCCAAAAACGTTGGGATGCTGTGTAAAATCTACAATTTACATATATACATAATGCAATGCATGGCTTTGTAGTACTAGAGTCCAGTTGCTGAATTGACTTGTCTACAGTCCAGACCTTTCACCTATTGAAAATATCTGGCGCATCTTGAAACACAAAAGACTACAAGGAAGACCCAGGACTGTGGAGCAGTTAAAGATATGAGAAAGAAATGTGGCAGTGACAGAAATCAGACTATTTTCCCAGATATGGAACGCATTACAAACAGAGTATATCTGGACCTGATCGCCTGGAGATAATCTGGAGTGCATGTGTGACAGGGGCTATACTCAATTCAGTTCAATTCAGTTTATTTATACACCACCAATTTACAACACCAATTTACAACAAAAGTCATCTCAAGGCACTTTCCAGTGTAAGGTTTAAGACCTTACAATGCAGCTAAAAAATACAGAAAACCCAACAAATCCCCCTTGAGCCAAAACTATGCAACTGTGGAGAGGGAAAACTCTCTCTTTTTAAGAAAAGAAGAAAGCTCCAGCAAAACCAGACTCAGACCGGTTGGGACGAGTGGAAAGAAAGAGTAAAAACAACAAGTGGGAACATACAGCCTTAAGGCCGATGAGAGAGCGAGAGAGAGAGCGGGAGCGGAAGTTAATAACATGCAACTATGGTGTATCAGTAGATCCCAGTGTGTCAAAGGATGTCGCACAGCAGTCTAAATCTATGGTAGCATAACTAAGAGATGGTTCAGAGTCACCTGAACCAGCTCTAACTATAAGCTTTATCAAAAAGGGAAGTTTTAAACCTAGTCTTTGGTTAAGGTAGTGTCAGTAGTTCTCCAGCAGTTCCTCCGCACTTTCATATGTGCAGCTGTCCAATTATTTCCTCAAACTGATGAATAAGGCTTATTACTATTTTTTTTTTTTCTCCAGGCTCATGATGAAATCTGTCCAAAGTATCCAATGATTTGTGAAGGTTGTGCAAAGAAGAAGATCCCACGAGAAAAGGTATCACAGCTATTTATTCCAAGTCATTTTTATAATATGTAATACCTTCATAATCTTTTAGCCCAACCTCATTAACCATTTAGAAACATGTTCTAAATATCATTAGCTTCTTTCATGTTTGTTTTTTGTTTTGCAGTATGTGGACCATATTAAATTCTGCAGTAAATTTAAAGCACCATGCAGATTTCATGTTGTTGGCTGCGATACATCTGTAAGTAAACATTGTTGTTCATAATGTGTAACTACTGCATTATATAATAACTTGGGAAACCATTGAGGACCATTAATGTTTTTATTTTTTTGTTTTCTGAAACATTTGGAGGAATATTGTTGAGGTGTTATATTATTCAGCAGCCTTTACAGAATTTGTTTCTACATTTCCCAACACAAGCTGATAAATAGTAAAAATAATTTAGGTTAGTTTAGAACAATAATTTGGTTGCTGTTTACAGCCCTGGTTCTGAAAACCAAGACAGAAGGAACACACACACATTCCCAGTCTTCTGTAACAACCCGCCCTGCTGCAGACATTCCACCTCTCTCATGGTGGAATTTCCCACAAATTAATACTCCCTGAATTTGGTAAAATATCCCAGGAATCTGATATTCTTTATTGTAAGAGAATTCACTTGCCTTCATGTGGATTTTACACAATTATTTTTTTCTTAAGCAAGTGAAATGCAGCTCATATGGAGTCATTGAGTCATCACGTCATTGACTTGACCATTGCAGAAACGTCCACTGCTTCGCCTTTAAAGTCATTGTCAAGTGAATCTTAAAATCTTTTGCTGAATCTGGGCCGATAGTATATTCTCAAGGAGCAGGTAATGCATGTGATGGATGAGGACAGTTGTGTTCTTATGTTTGTGTTCTTGTTTTTTTTTTTTTTATGTATGTTCTTTCACTCCCAAGGTGGAGAAAGAGAAGATTCATGACCATGAGCGGCAGTGTTCCTATGAGCACCTCAACTTGCTCCTGCATTTCATTATGGGCATCAAGGTAAGCCTTGAGGGCCTGCAGCCCCAGAGCCTGGAGGTGGCTAGCCATAAGCTACATGAGCTCCACCAGTCTCTTAGGGACCTGGAGCTGAAGATGAGCCAGCTGGGCAGTGTTGGTGGCACTCCTGTTCAGGGTGCTTGCGCAACGACCCTGTCCACCTCCTTCACCCCACTGCCCAGTGCTGTGGGTGCCGCCCTGGACCTTCAGCTCCAGAGTGAAAAGACCAAGGTGGCGGAGCTGAGCCGGCGCTGCCAGGATCTGGAGCTCAAAGTGAGCACGTTCGAGAACATCGTCTGTGTCCTCAACCGAGAAATGGAGCGTTCCTGTGCTACAATGGAAGCCTACAACCGCCAACACAGACTGGACCAGGACAAGATCGAGATCCTGAACAACAAGGTGCCAAAATGAGACATGACCTCTATAAACTCCTGATCTAAGTAAAATCATGGCTGGACTGCAAAGTCGAGACAAGTGTGCCTCGCCTAACAAATCGCACATTGGGGCCAAGGTCTGTTCATGATATTTCAAGGTCTTGATTTAGTTCCTGTAGTTTCAAGCTGTGATGCTCTTGGCTTCAGAAACTGTATAATTTTGCCACATAAAGTACCTCAGCTGACTCCATGAGCTGTGTTACAGCCATGGATGGGGGGCTTTTGAATTGAATCTATTAAATCCGCAATGTGCCCAAATGTTTGCTTTTTCTTCTGGTGTATGTTAGTATGTACATGTTATACAGGTCTCTGCAGTGCGCATCCACCTTTTATCTTCCATTAAAATACAGCAACTGCAAAATTTTCCACTTACCCTTGACAAAGGCACCAGAAATGAAAGTATAGCTATTGATACTAGAGAATTTACAAGAATTACTTGATCCTAAAGTGAAAATGATCCTGATATACTTATCCCTGTGTCTGTCAAAGTACAATTCCATCTTGGGTACATTATGAATTCTCATCATAACGATTTAAAATGGAATTGCGAAAATGTTTATAAGGTGTGAGCTCATCACATCCTTTCATTACATTACACTACTTGTCAGGTAGGATTAGTTTTGGTCTCACCAAATACTCAAACATGGAGTGCTCAGTTGAACTGTCTTGCTTATCCATTGTTGAGCTGCAGGTTCGTCAGCTGGAGAGGACTGTGAGTCTGAGGGACCTGTCAATCATGGAGATGGAGGGCAAAATGAGAGAATTATCTGCAGCCACGTATGATGGTGTCTTTGTCTGGAAAATTTCGGATTTCACCAAGAAGAGGCAGGATGCCATGGCTGGCCGTGCCCCTGCCATGTTCTCTCCTGGTAACGCTTTCACCTAACTAACATCCAGACAAATTCAGATTATGATTAGTATTGAACACATTTATATGGTGTATTATGTTTTCCAGCCTTTTACACCAGTAAATATGGCTACAAGATGTGCTTGCGGATCTACCTGAACGGTGATGGGACAGGCCGTGGCACCCACTTGTCACTGTTCTTTGTGGTGATGAGAGGACACAGCGATGCACTCCTCAAGTGGCCTTTTAATCAGAAGGTAACATACATTACAACTAGATTAACAAAATGCTTGATGAAAAGGTCATTAAATAATGCTTTAAGTTTGCTGTTACTCAAGTTGTGTTAAATTGTCTGTTGGATGGTTGGTTTCTAAATTGCCTGCTCAACAGTCCATATCTATCTGAGATTGAGATAGAGATATTGATGCCACTCTCATATGTACATTAATGGTTGAACTGGAACCACAATATACACTGCTCAAAAAAATAAAGGGAACACATAATTATGTCCAAGTCCATCACACTTCTGGGATATCAACCTGTCCAGTTAGGAAGCATCACTGATTGTATATCAATTTCACCTGCTGTTGTGCAAATGGAACAGACAACGGTTGGAAATTAGAGGCGATTAGCAAGACAACCCCTATAAAGGAATGGTTCTGTAGGTGGTGGCCACAGACCATTTCCCTGTCCCTTTCTGGCTGATTTTGGTCACTTGCATTTTGCCAGTGCCCTCACGACCAGAGGTAGCATGAGGCGGTGACTGCAACCCACAGAAGTTGCTCAGGTAGTGCAGCTCATCCAGGATGGCACATCAATGCGCACTGTGGCAAGAAGGTTTGCTGTGTCTCCCAGCACAGTGTCAAAAGCATGGAGGAGATACCAGGAGACGTGGAGGAGGGTCGTAAGAGGACAACAACCCAGCAGCAGGAACGCTATCTGTTCCTTTGTGCAAGGAGGAACAGGAGGAACACTGCCAGACCTCCAGCAGGCCACTAATGTGCATGTTTCTGCTCAAACTGTCAGAAACAGACTCCGTGAGAGTGGTATGAGGGCCCGATGTCCACAAGTGTTGCCGGTGCTCACATCCCAACGCCGTGCAGGCCGATTGCCATTTGCCAGAGAACACCAGGATTGGCAGATTTGCCATTGGCTCCCTGTGCTCTTCACGGATGAGAGCAGGTTCACACTAAGCACATGACAGATGTGGCAGAGTCTAGAGACGCCGTGGAGAATGTTCTGCTGCCTGCAATATCCTCCAGCATGACCGGTTTGGCGGTGGGTCAGTGATGGTCTGGGGAGGCATTTCCTTGAAGGGCTGCAATTGTCTATGTGCTAGCCAGAGGTGCCCTGACTGCCATTAAGTACCAGGATGAGATCCTCAGACCCACTGTAAGACCACATGCTGGTGCAGTGGGCCCTGGGTTCATTCTGATGCATGACAATGCTAGGCCTCATGTGGCTGGAGTATGTCAGCAGTTCCTACATGATGAAGGCATTAATGCTTTGGACTGACCTGCCCGTTCCCCAGACCTGAATCCAGTCGAGCACCTCTGGGACATCATGTCTCGTTCTATCCACCGATGCCACGTTGAAACACAGACTGTCCAGGAGTTGACTGATCCAGGTCTGGGAGGAGATCCCTCAGGAGAACAACCGTTGTCTCATCAGGAGCATGTCCAGACGTTGTAGGGAGTGCATACAGGAACTTGGAGGCCACACACACTGCTGAGCCTCATTTTAAATTGTCTTGAGGAATTTCCACAGAAGTTGGATCAGCCTGTGATCTGACTTTTCCACTTTTATTTTGAGTATGAGTCAGAAGCCAGACCTCCATGGGATAATTTTTCATTTTGATTTCCATTGACCATTCATATGTTACTTTGTTCTCAGCGCATTCAACTATGTAATGAAAAAGATGTTCAACTGAAATATTTCATTTATCCAGATCTAGGATGTGTTGTTTAAGTGTTCCCTTTATTGTTTGAGCAGTGTATAATAGTAGGAAAGCTCGTCTGTGCTTGGTAACTTGTTCATGTTACAACAAACACAAGATGTATTTCAGCAGCTTTAGATATGTTCTTAGGTGTCAACAGTCTTGACGCCCTGCTAGGCTAATAATTCCAGTTTCAAAAGTAAATGTATAAAGAAATTAGATTATGCTCACATATGTCTTTCAAGAACGAAGTTTAATACCATTCATAAACATGTGCTCTCCAAACCATAGTAAGCAAACCATAGTAAGTGTAACGGTGCTAAGACAAGGAAATCATTTTTCCTGATAGAGCAGATGTAAAGTTACATAACTCATAACATCTGTACCCAGGTTACCTTAATGCTGCTTGACCAGAACAACAAGGAGCACATAATTGATGCCTTCCGGCCCGACATCTCTTCCTCGTCCTTCCAGAGGCCGGTCAGTGATATGAACATTGCCAGTGGCTGTCCACTCTTCTGTCCGCTTTCGAAGCTTGACTCCAAAAACTCATACATACGCGATGACACCATTTTCATTAAGGCCATTGTAGACCTCACCGGGCTCTAAGCAAAGGATAAAGGCATAAATCCAAGGCTGACTTCTGTTTGTAATTGACAGAAATGAATCTGATTGGTGCAGACTGTTGGTGGCAACATGTGAAACCACTTTAACTAACTTTATGTAGTGGATGGTGGTTTTTCTTATTTTTCAGCCACTTTAACTGTTTTATGATTTTATTTTGGGAAAAAACATTTATTACCTACAAAAGTGATTGAAGGAGTGAATAGAATACATTAGATATGACAGATTTTGTCTAGTTAAGGGTGTTAATTTAAACCTGGCAGAAACATTCCAGGACACTTGGGAAATAGCTAAAACTATGGCATTGTCCATAATATTTAAGGATCATCCTTCATGTGCCATAAATAAGGCTTATGTCCTGTGTTACACAGAGAAATAAATTGTTTTAAACTGATTTCAGAAGGGTTGTATGTACGTTGATATTCAGATGTTTTAGTTTCCTGCTTACATTAAATTAGGTCATCTTCTGACATAATTGAAATATTGTTGCTAGTCGCTAGTTAAGGCAAAATAACAGGGCTTTGGTGGCTAACAGAACTACTGCATCTCCAGGACATAAAAATAATGAAACTCATCATTTTTAGTCATTTGGGACTGAACTCTACAACAAGTTAAAAAGGGCACATTTGACAAATTTTGGCAGATGTACATAAAATAGTTGAGATCTGTTATTGATTTACACATCTAGTGTAACACTAGCATTCATCAGAAGTTGTGGAAGTTCAATTCGAATCCTCCTTTTATTGCACTTTATCAACTCCTGAGAAGAAACTCCTGTCCCTTTTACTTGCTAGGTGCTATGTTGACCAGTTAGTTGCTAACTCTGTCAGCTGTTTGGTGCTGGGCAGGTAGGGGACACCGAAGTTATAAGAGCCCTTTTCCCTGAAAACGGCTACCTGCTGCTAGAAACAAGCAGGATGAGAGGTTTTGTTCTTAATCAAAACAGCTAACTATAAGACACTAAAATGCTCAATAGAGATGAGAACTACCAAATGTGGTTATTATTCTCTACGGGTACTATGAATGTTACATTATATACTAACTTGTAGCTATTTGACCTGGTGTTCATGTAGGCGTATTGGTATTGCAGCTTTAAAAAAAAAAACAACCTGGCAAAATACAGATGGCTTGTGATGCAAATATATTTTTGTTATCAGATTTGCTCCTTGATTTTGTATTGTACGCTTGAAATTTCAAGCACTAATAATTTTTTTTTTTTAAAGAAAAACTGAAAATGCTGAGCCTTAGACCAGTGACACAGTAGCTATGTATATAAAACATGCCACAAACACAGTGATCAGTCAACCAGGTCTGTGTGCTCAGCGTTGGTGTGTACTGCCTGACATTTGATTAACTGTGTGTGTGTGTGTGTGTGTGTGTGTGTGTGTGTGTGTGTCTGTGTGTCTGTGTGTCTGTGTGTTTTGTTTTTTTTTATTGCATTTTTTTGCATTTACCAATGTGGTTCAATAACAGTGTGACACCCATGTAGCCTTCAGAGTGTTGCTCGGCTTTGCACACACTTAGTAGTGTAGACTCATTTATGGTTTCTTAACATTTGTGCCTCCAAGTCCCGTGTTCATTGGTATAATCATATTGTGGTGGTGAACATTGCTTGAATTCCATGAATTCTGAATGCAGTATTTTAGTTGTGAATAATTTTGTGTGGGCGCACGCGGGCGTGCATGTGTGTTTGTGCACTACAGGTGGTCACCAACTAGTTTTCTAAGGGGCCCAGTTTTGCGTCAGCAGTAATACTAAGTGGGCCAATGTAGCTTACTATGCTTGTGATTAGCTAATACTGCATTATTAGCTTTATAACAGACATATTCCATACGGTCACCATGTCAGGGAGGCGCAGAGTTGTTGGGCAGATGTGGCCTCTTGGACCAGTTGGTGATGCCTGGTGTTCTGTGTGGTTTCTTTGCTGTAAGATGCTGTTTTAGTTTCATGTTGGATCTGTGGAAGATGTACTGTAGCTTACAACAGTCTCTGGGCTGTTTGTCCAGGTGTCCTTCACAGGAATGATGGTCAAATTAATTTGCCCAGAAGGAAAAGTGACATTTTATTAGAAACATATTTGCCTACAAATTATAATAAATATGTTTTAATATTAAAGTTTTTTTTCCAGTATTTGTCTACGTATTTCTTTCTTTGCCTGTTTTACTGCATGTATTAAATATAAAACACTCTACCAATCCAAAGGTTGGGCACACAATCGGTATTTTTTTTTTTCTTATTTTCATCCAAACTATGAAAAGACATGTAAAGAACCCAGAATATGTTTTCTATTTTTGATTCTTTAAAGTAGCCACCTTTTGCATTGATGACATCTTTGCACACTCTTGGTATTCTCTCAGTCAGTCTCATGAGGCAGTCACCTGGAAAGGTTTTATAATAATCTTGAAGGAGTTCCCATAGGTGTTGTCTACTTGTTTGCTGCTTTTCTGTCACTCTCCGGTCCAACTCATCCCAAACCATCACAGTTTGATTTATGTAGAATGATTGTGGAGGCCAGGTCATCTGATGCAGCACTCGGTCACTCTCCTATAGCTCTTACATAACCTAGAGGTGTGTTTGGGGTAAGATGAAGAAGAAATGTCACAAATTAACTCTTGACAAGGCAGTTTTTGAATTGAAAAGTATTCCAGGTAATTCCTGTTGAGAGAATACTATGAGTGTGCCAAAGCTAAATTTACTTCTTTTGGTCAATCTAAAATATGAAACATGTTATGTAACACATTTTTGTTGACTACATAATGTCATATTTGTTCATAATTTCAATGTCTTCAGTACTGTACAGTGTTTTAAATTGAGAAGATGAACTAATGGACTAATAAGAATATTATCTGATTATGCAAACACAGCAAAATTCACAGTGCAGTACAAGTGATTAAATTGTATCCTGTAATTTGTTGTGTTGCCTATACTGTACTACTAGAGTTTTTTCTTAATAGCCTCTTGGGGACCCTGTTTTCTGGCTGATGACAATGCACAGATTTGGGACCATGCACAGATTTGGGACCATGCACAGATTTGGGACCATGCACTGCTGTGGAAAACACAAACCCTCTGGGGGAGTGTTGGACTAATGGTGCTCAGTATGTGAGTTGAAGCTTGCACAACAGGGTTATGCAGCAAAAGTGTATAAACCGAGTAAAATGGCTCAGAATGAATAATATTTTCACAGTGCAGACCTAAACTAACTGTTAGGTTTAGGGGACCAGTACCACTGGAGATTTAGGCTCTGGATCCACTTTTAGTTTCAGATCAGATCAGATAAGATAAGATTGCCTTTGTTTTCTGTTCTGTTTTTGATTTAGTTTTAACATCTGCAACTGTCTACTATAAGATACACAAGTTCCAAACAAAATAAAAACAGCCTGAAAATAACTAGAAATTCTCAGAATGCTTCTTTTTGGTCCAGTTTCAACAAAAGGTGGCATTGGGGGGAAACACAGCAGCTGCAATGATTTTAGGTTTTATTCTTCATGCATTGAAGAACACCAGCATCTGCTGATGTCTCTGTATTCCAGAGTGATTGACTATCAATTCAATCATGACAATTTAATGTATGGTTATGTTGGTTTGCCCAAATATCTTAGAGCCCTTAAATTAAAAGCGGCAATGTTACAAAATGTAGAAAACATCAGAACACTGAGTCGTCTTTCTAAATGATATGAAGCAGAGCTGAACTATTAAAAGATAAAAAGATTGATGTTATTATAATATTGTTCTATTTTAAGCTTCCTTACAGCTTTAGGCTGGCCTACTTTTTACAGAAAAAGAACTGTTTGTATATTGTTCAGTTTCTGCTCACTGCTTTACTGATCCTTTAATGTGATCAGTTCAGTCCAATGCACACTTTAATGTGTTGTTACTTCACGTTATAGAGACTTCATTATGCTTGTGTGACTGTGTGGCTTCAAGTAACTTCAACGCCACTGCATTTTTAAATTTTTGCTACCTCCTGTAAAAACTGATGGGAACTGGCGTTCCTCATAAGAAAATGGCTTCACAGTCACTAAATGTTACATGTAGGAATCCATAGTGCACTCTTTAATAGATAGATAGGTCAGAAACCTTTTGTAGACTCCAGCTGGGAATATGAGATTTGAGCAGGTTAATGTAAAGCTGTATCACTAACACTGCTATTGTATTGGAGAATTGTGAGTTTTGAAGCAGTTTTTTGGCACGTCAGAATGCACACTAGACATGTTTAAAGTCCTACTTCACTGATTTTCAACGTGTTAATGGTTCAAGTTTGTGCAGTACACGTATACTCAAAGAAGGCAGAGGAAAGTCTAATACAGTTCATACACTTGTCCTCCTTCCACTGGAAGGAAGATCTCCCCCTAACTTTTCAGTAATATTGATAGAGCATCACCAAAACTAAACATTGTAGTTCATCAGTTAAATAAATGTGTTTTGCCCATGAAGAAAGGCAGTCTGACGTTCAGGTGTCATACAGCTGGTTCATGAGACTGATTGTGCCTAGGTTGTGTGTCTCTGTGAACTCTTAAGTCCTGCCATATTAATATTTACTTGTGTTTGATAAAAGAGTTTAAGATGATGTGCAATGTTCCTCCAGTTCACTGGGTTCACTGCAGCCACAGCAGCAGCCTGGTACTTTGATTTACTCAGTTTCACCACGTGGGGGTGCACAGTGCTGATGCACAAACACAGTAACCACATCTGTGTGTTTTCAGAACATGGATCAGCCTTTTTTTTTATTTTATATGCCACAACAGCAAAACTGCAAATAGAAATAGTCATTTCAGTTACACTTTTGATAGGATGATACATGCTATTAGAATATATGCTAACTTAATAAATTACACCCCCCTGGTTACATAATAATTACCCAGTAATTGTACCACAATTAAAGTAAAATTGCAACCAGTGTGAATTACTGTGTAATTATTATTCAATTAGCAGGCTGTAATAATAGCAGGCTGGGGGCCCCAATAAAAAATCTCGCCTAAGGCTCCAACCTATCATTTTTTGGCCAAAAATTAAATGATTAATAATAATAACATTAATAATAATAATAGTTAGTTATAGCCTAAGTGGTATTAAATACTGGCTTACTGTCATGTGGTTTTACTGGAACATATTAAAACAGTGCTTATAGAAGTTAGTGGGCTTTGCTGACTATGATGAGTCAAATGTCTGCAATGAAAAAGACCTCGGCTTAAATGTTCAGCATCATCCATGAAGTACAGTCATAGAACTGGAGTGGAAATCGTTATCTATTTTTGCCTGGTCTTTCCACTTTATGAACAATATAAACTGTTATCAAACATGAAAATGTTCAAAGTGTGCCTTGCGTCAGAAACTGAGGTAGAACACCTTGAGATTCACATTTAGGGCTGGATGAAATGTCACTGAACTGATATATTTAATTCAGATAAAAAGTATGTTTCTCTATTAGCATTTCATATGAAGTTATAACAGGAGGTTACGTCACTTTTTCCTTTTTCTTTTCTGTTTTGTTTTTAGAGTTTATGTCGACACAACAAGATCGTACCAGCAAGAGAGTTTCTTTCTATTCCAGTCAGTTTTTTTCAATTTTTTTAGTCGATATTCACTTTAAATATATTATAATATTATAACGTGTAAATACACAAATCTCATATGTTAGTACAAGTAGACTTAATCAATTCAATAAATCAATTACAGTAATTAACCAAAAATTAATAGTCAGGCATATGTGACCTTGAATTAAAGAATTAAATAGTTTATTCAGCTCAGCTCAGCAGCACCCACCACCCCCACATTCAAGATGTTTGAGGATCATCATCAGTTGGACATGCATCACCATCTCCTCATGACATCATTGGGCTAGCTGTAGTTCTTAGTCAGTACCCTGGAACTCCTATGAGCTAATGTCTTCCACACATCTGGTAAAGTTCTTCCCGAGTTGCACTGACTGACTCCGTCCTCTGTGTGCGATTGAAGATCAGCTTGTAAAACAAATCCTGTCAGTCAGCATTAATGGGAATAACATCCAATAACAAATGATGTTAGATTTCTTGGAGGTTTCTTGTTGCTGTTGGTTCAAATGCTTTAAAGAAAGTAGTCATGACATTTTGCTGACCACGAGGTTAAACATGGAAGTAAATCTCTGGGCCTATTTCTGTGCTCTTCTTGGGAAGGTTGACAACTTAGAATGTGGGTTATCTGATTCAGAAGGTCTTATGAAAAAAAAAATCATCACAAAAACACATTTTATTAATTTGGACTGAGATGATTTGGTGGGTATCTATTTAGCAGTTCCAGGCATTACCTAGCATTAAACATTATTTTATTTTAGGATTTATTTATTAGTTTTAATATGCATTTGTTAATGTATTGAACTGTATTTTAAAAAAAGTTTTTATTGCAGCTCTTAATAAATGTTGTGAAGTGCTGTGATTTATCGCTCAGCAGAGGGCAGGCTTGTCTCAGTTTATTTTCACTCAACACCAACAGAAATGAGTGATTTTTAACATACAGTGTAATTTATTTTCTTGTAAGTTTTAAGCCATTTTCCCATCGTGTATTATCAGAGAATGGACATTTATTGGATGAAACACCCACTGTCTCAATGTGTGACTAACTGTATCCCTGTGTGTATTATTAGAACTGTAGAGAGGAAAGATCATCCAGTACATTGGTGACAGGTGAGGAGACTGAGTACTGTTGGTGCACGTTTTTCTTCCATTTATCCATCATCCGCTCTTGCCCTCCCTCTCGTCACCTCCTCAGCATGGTCACCCTTCCCCAGTGTGAATAGGCAACGTGGGCAGCAGCTTTCATCCGTTCCCCCTCTATGATATCATCTGAACCATTTCCCGTCATCCTGTGGGCCTACAGTTTCCAAACCATGTCCAGATTTCTCTAAGCCTGGTGGTGGTGAAGAGGTCTACAAGGACAACTCTTGTGTTCCCTCTATTAGATACACAAGTTCCAACCTCAAAGTAAACAGTGGGTGATCACTGAGGACTCTTACTGTTGAGCCCACTTACACTGCAGGAAGAGAATGTGAATCCATTACCAATTCAGGAAGATTCAGCACGTTTCAGCAGGATATTGTACTGTAACTCCTGTTACTTCCTTCTCTTACTTACTTGTTTTGGCAGCATTTTGTTTTTCGTCACTGCATTTTTAAAGCTGTACATATATATGATATACTTACTGTTACATGTCCAAATTTAAGCATCATAGTTGTTATTGTCAAAGAGACATTAACATTGCAAAAGCTTTGTTAGTCTAGATGGTTGCCAGTTTTATACCATCCTGCAAACCAGTCATTTAACTAGTAGCAAAATTCACATCCAACATTTTTTGTGTAACTTGCAATGTACTAGTGTACATATATCCCAGTAGCCACTGATCTGAAGGTCAAAAGACCTTCAGAAAAACCCCCAGCCACTGAGGATGCACAAGCCAGTGCATTCTGGGTGCTCCTCAGTGAAAACAGAGGGTTGCGACAGAAAGGCCATCCGGCAAAAAATCTGTGTGTCATGTGCGGGTCATGATCAATTGTGCTGGTAAGAAAAATGGTGCTTATAATTGTTGCAAGATTGAACAATCAATTGACATACTGCTGAAACAAAATTTATAATCAATATGTATGTTTAAGGCGGCACGGTGGTGCAGTGGTTAGCACTGTCACCTCCTGGGTTCGATTCCCAGGGTCGGCCAGGGTCTTCTGTGGAGTTTGCATGTTCTCCCAGTGTTTACGTGGGTTCTCTCCAGGCACTCTGGCTTCCTCCCACAGTCCAAAGACATGTAGTCAGGTTGACTGGGGATCCTAAGGAGCCTGTAGGTGTGAGTATGTGTGTGAATTGTTGTTTGTCTATATGTGGCCCTGTGATAGACTGGCGACCTGTGCAAGGTGTACCTCACCTCTCGCCGCATATGATGGCTGGGATAGGCTCCAGCACACAAGTGACCCGTACGGGGACTAAGCGGTTCAGAAGATGAATGTATGTTAAAAAAATTTTTTTTAAAGTTGGCTCAGGTTTAAATGTCTGCAATTCACCACTTTGTGCTTACTATTCTGATCTTTTTACACAGCAAAAAGTACTATAGGCACACAGATATTTACTGAAGCAAATGTAGGAACCAAAGTAAATACTCAGTTTCAAATAAAAATCCTACATTCAAATTATTGATTAAAGGTACAAAGGTATTACCTAAAATAAAACAAATTTGAAGTACCAAAAGTAATAGCATTACTACAAAATACTATTACTCAATGCATTCATGTCTTCTGTATTTGCATTCTGTATTTTTAGTCACATTCTGAAAAGTAACTAAGGTTATGAAATACATATGGAATAAATCCCACATCCCATAATACTTGTGTTTGTGGAACCTGTGTCACAAAGAAAAAGGTTGACTTTCTTAAACCACTTTATCCTGGAAGCAACTGAAACGTGTATTAATAAGTGTTATCTGCAGTGAGCTTTGCTTTGCTGCTGAAAAGTTCTGTTGTGAAAGTTTGGGGGAGTTAAGTTCTTTTTTTAAAGGCCATATGTATTGAGTTTTATTATCTCATTCCCCATGGTGCGTGCCTTGACAGAGATAAACTAGACTATACTCAGTTCTTATGTTTGTCTTAGATCACTCTGCACCAGACAATCACTTACTGTTATTACTTTTATGGTCCCTTGAGAAGACACACGCTGTGCATTCTCTGCTCTGTTCGTCTTTGGGCCAGCAGCTGTTTTACTACTCAGTGGAAATAGTGAACGGCATTCAGGAGATGCTACTGGCCTCCCAGAGTTACTTCCTGCTGGTTTGTTCATCATTACGTTGAAGAGTTACCTACCCACTCCCCCCAACGCACCCCCGTTAACCTTTACTGCGATCTCAATGTTCATATTTTCAGATCAGACTTAACAGAAACACTTTAGGTAATTTAGACCATAGCTTTAGTTCACTATTCCAAAATTCATCTCAGCTCACAGTTGACAGAAAATGTTCACACTCACGGGTGAAGCATTATCATCTCATATTACAGTTACAGAGTCAGTGTTTCAATGCGGTGGGTCTACAGAGGGACGTCAGCAAACGGTGAAATGAACAGTAGCTGATCAGACATCGTGTATCATCCAGCAACAGTGTTTAACCTAGGATTAACATGGGGCCCACGGTTGGAAAAGTCCTTGGAGGTAGGAGTGTGGAGGCGTGAGGTGGGGAGGGATTTATGGATTCCCACAAAAACCCACAGGAGCCCCTTTCATGTGGTGCTTTGAAAGTCTAACCCACATTCTACTGGTCTGAGCTCACTTCAAGACTGCATGTCATGGTTCTGCTTCCTCCTGCTGATGTGGGGAAAACACACATTCTCATGTCCTTCATTAGTCCTTGTGAATACACACAGACCACACTTAGAAACACGTGCACGCAGTCAGCGGCTTGTGGGCATGGAACAAACTGGAGATGACGGGAAGTCAGACTCTGTCCGCATCTTGAAGATCTGCTGAGTTCAGTTGTTCCTGGTGCCATGGCAACCCCATTAAAGATGTCAAGAAAGCTTCCTGTGTTCACTTGTGAATGACTTTTTCCATAAACACTACGTGGAGAGGCGTTCCTCAGACATCTGGATGCAAGCTGTCAAATGCTGTATTTATTCAGGGTTTTCTCCTATCTGCATGACATGGAACACTGGGAGAACCGTCAGGTCCTCTTTGTGTGTTGGCCGTGGATGTTCATATAGCTCCCAGTGTGTGACAACTGTGCTCCACCACTAACACAATTTCATGTATGGGCCTCCCAGACCCAAAACATGCCACTGTAGGTTTACAAAATGTTCATTTAAAGCAAACATGCATCATTTAAAGTTAGCATGTGATGAAAGCATGGAGCTACGTCAGGGTTATGTTAGGGTTCACATTGTCTAGACTTAACTCTAAGATGAGATGAGGACACTTCTTTGTGTGAAATACAGCCCCTGACAAAAGTATTGGAAGTAGTGTTTTTCAGCAGTGTCATTACTGCAGCCTCCTTTAGTTGTTGTTGGTTTCTGAGGTGCTTCCCCTTCTTCAAGTGAAATGCAAGTTCACTTATGTTAAGGCCTGATGATTGATTTGTCCAGTCTAAAACCTTCCACTTTCTCCCTCCATTGAAGTCCTTTGTTGTGTTGGCAGAGTGTTTTGTATCGTTGTTTTTCTGCATGATGAATGCTCACCTCTGAATTCCTTCTTCTGCTACCATCACAAATTATAGCATCAGTACATGTTCCAGAAACGCCCATACAATCCACTCCATGACCCTACCTCCACCATGCTTTACAGATGACTTTGTATTGTTTGGATCATGAGCACATCCGCTCTTCTGCCACACTTTGGCCTTTCCATCACTTTGTTAGAGGTTAATCCCAGTCTCACCAGTCCATAAACCCATTTTCCATTTACTTTTGTGGTTCATTTCTTCTTTTTTTTTGCAAATTCCAAGTTGGATTTACTGCTGATTATAGGTTGTGGTATGACCACTGTATTTCTGCTCATGAAATCTTTCAATAGAAAATTGCAATATGTTTTACCTCGCAAGGCTAGAACCTAGAGTCAGTAGAGCTAATTGGTGTTTGAACAATCAAACCACTCTTGGTAAAAAGAGAAACCCATCAGTCACACGTCCATGTCATCCATCTTTTGATCTTAAACTCATATATGTTTAGTATTAGCAAAAACAAATGAATTCACTTTTCCATTACATTTGAAGATAACCGTATCCCTGCTAGGCCCCGGTGACTCCCCAGAGAACACAGCTATCATATGGTACCCGAGGCTATATCAATACACTGATGCACAAGTAAGAAACCACAGGTGGCATTGTGTATTTCCACAAGTCATTGTTTCTGTGGGCAACATTGTGTGGGTGAGATGATGAGTTTCAGACGTGGAAGTTGGATAGAGTTGGATATAAACATCACATCTCTGGGGAATTGCGATGATAAAGCAGCTGTCTGACACTTGGTGGAAGCAATTTTTCATTTATAACAAGGAATGTTCTCCAGAGTGCTGGAAATGACAGTTTGCAACTTACAGTATTCTTTTAGAACAATTTTCCTCAAATATCACAGTTGCTATAGAGAAGCTTTGTGACCACGAACACTTTTAAGCAGCATATGTGTTTACATCCAGAAACTGATGAATTAAACAAAGAGATTAGCTAGACTGCTTTCTCGAACGGGAATTGGGCTTGAATAAATCGAGCAAGTGTTTCTTAGTGAAATGTATATGTTCTTTTGTGCATATTAATAGTCCATGTAATGGACCAAACAGCAGCGCCCAGCAGCGAAGTATTAAACAGTGTCTACGTGGTGCTAAGTCCAAGTGGTATTAAGTGATATCCTCATCTACGGTATGGTATTCACAGATGTACACTTTAGACAAATAAGGGTTAAAAGGTCGACTGGAATGTGGCTGTGGCTTTCCATAAATAACCTAACGTTTCAGAGTTCCCATGCATGTTTGGAAACCAGGCAACTTTTAGACTTGTTTTCCAGTCATGGAAACAAATGCAAAATGAAAGTAACGAAATATTGTTCTGGAAAATAATTCAGATTGTTTGTCTTTTGCTGAGCTGCTGGATCTCAGCAACAGATGGCAGCTGAATTCTGGGACAGTATAACTTTAGAAAGTTTTCAAATGTCTAAAAGTGTCTTTTGAATGCACCTTCAATCTCAACAAGTTGGTGAAGACAGCATGTGTTTGTTGGATTCAAGAAAAAAGACAGGTCAGTCTGGTTACTTTCTAACCAAAAAATAAATAGAGAGATATCAGTTTACCCCAGCCCCAGTTGCCTTCATTCTTTATCGCTTTACTAAATTTTCCATTTATTTCTTCATGTTAATTATTACATTTCAGTCTGCTGTTGATCTGCTGCTCTATTTGTGACACCTGTATTTTTGTGTAGACCTGTACTGTCAGTCTTCATGAGTAGAGGAGGTTGTGTGGCCTGTGAAAGTTGTATAATGTTTATGAGATGTTTACAATCTATGTTTTTTATTGTGATTGTCCACATTATGTGTAGTATGAAGTTAATTTCTAGAGGGAGGTGTGTGTAGTAATGGTTGAGTGCTGAATCAGAGAAGGTAAAACATTTAGAAAAAGGTGGTGACAGAAATTTGAGTGTTATTATATTGTTGTTATTATTATAGTGATACTAGATTATATAAAGTCTTACACAGAATTAAAGCTGCAGAAACTTTTTTATCTGGTGAGGACAGAACTAAAAGAAGGAGATAAAAATGACTAATGTTTCACATATTGTACATAAAGCTTATGTATCTAGCATGTGTTAATATACTGTTGCTCACAGTATTTACTGTACACAGACACAGCAACAACATCAGCATTTATTTGGTTTGCTCCCTAACTCTGAGAGAACTGTGAACTATATGATGGGTTCACTACCACACTACAATATGCATGAGCACTGCATTTCATTTACTGCTAATTTAATAAGTGCAGCTTAATGTGTTCTGTTTAAACTGCTGCAGTGTGAAGCAGGGTTTGGCTGGTGATAGACACTGTGTGTGGATGTCCATACTCACTTTTCTTACATATGAAATAAGAGACTTGACAGTGAATACTATGTGCTAATTCAACCCAGATCCTCTGAGTGGTTTAAAGACAATGCTCTTTATTATGAATCGCTCTATTATTCCACAGATATGTTCTGTAACCATGAAGTCTATTCTGTGTGCACTGCTGGTGGTGGTGTTTACCTAAAGGTTCTATTCTGAGGTTTTCTAACTACCAGAACACTGATCTCTTTCACATGGCCTTGCAGATGGTTTCTGGGTGTTGGGTCTTCTCTGGACTTATGGGAGACTTTATTTTGACTCCTGGAAGCTGTATCCTCTGAAGCACTGGGACCTCTCACCAGGGCCATGCTCTCCTTGTCAACAGTTACTGGTCTGTTTTAAGGCTGCTGTAGCAGAAGGAGAAGAGTTTTCCCTCGCTGACTGACATTTGTGAAGCAAAACAAAGAAATCCCTCAGTGAAGAGGTAAACCCCTGTATGGCTCTCATTATCACACCTTCTGTGTTGAACCTTCAGTTTATGAGCCCAGCGTAGCCAGGGACGGGCTGCGGCACAGATGTTGCCGTTTTGTGAAATGAAAGCTTGTTGCATGTAAATCATATTTGGTGGCTCGAGTCATGTAATTTAGGCTCGGCCTTCTAACTGCGACCCTCCAGTGGCACAGCTGTGTGTTTAATATCCTGCAGATGTGTGTAGCCAAGTTTAAAAATGAAGATATATGTCTTTGTTGAAGCAGGAAAACAGGTCACAACTCTTCCATTGCTGCGGCCATATAGCTAGCTTAGTACATACCTCTTCATTAGTTATACCACTGTTACCTCTTCGGCGTGAGGTCAAGGTCACTTTTATTGCCTCCTCACACAGGTACACTTTGTAATAATACAGAAGACCAAATATTCCGTCTTTTCTGTTGAAGATTACAATATAAAGGATGTTGTATTTGAAGCCCTCCCCAAGAGGCTTTGATTGTTCTCGTTCAAAGACCGGTGCGCTACGGGCACCTGGATCTTCCCAGTGGTTTACAAGGTGCAACTATGTGGCAGGAGTGATAATAATAGTCATTATTTCCATTTACTGCTGTTTGAAGAGTGGGTGTTAACAAAGAATGGGGACATGCGAACATGACCATTAAGCAAAAATAGAAATGGTGGGATTGAAAAGAGCTTAAGAAGAAGGTGATGCGAAACAATATACTGTACATTATGGTGATGTGGCAGGCTGGACTGCTCTTAATGTTGCTCTTTACACAAACTGTGGATATACTTTCCTTCTTTTGCTGTATTTTAGAATCACGTCAGAAAACTAAAAGGAGCTCAGTTGCCATGACTAAACTAAACTAATCCTAGCCACTCCAGTGGTGAAATCATCACCAGCATTTGGCTGTTTGCCTTTTTGTGTTGCTGTTTTTCCATTGGTAAAAGCTGGTAACACGGCTAAAATTACTCAGTGTACGCTCTATTCAGACTGAAGAATTTGAGGTTTGGTTGAATGTAACACTTGCATCAGCCAAGGTAAAATTGAACTGATAACTTCTTTCCAGGTAATTAAAAGATCTTTGACACTGACCCCGCTGGTGAAATCAATTTGAGAGGCTGTAAATTGCATTCATTTTTATTATACTCTGGGGAGCCATGTGGGGCCATAACACTGGTGGTGGGGAAGAGAAACAGCACCACAGTGACAGCGGAGAGATACAGCTAGAACAGTTATACTGCATAACCAACCATAGTCCAAAGCCACTAGGAATGTATTTGATATATGATTATAATATTTGCTTTGTAATATGCAACACTAAAGCACAATGTGCACTGCAATGATGGGAGCCTTAATTCAGTACTTGTAGTATTTCAGAACTGGTACTGTATTTTTAAGTAGAGACAGCCAGTTATGTCGCTACTTAAAAATACAGCCATGTTTTCACATATTTTTACTAGAAATCATCATCATTATATGATTGATCATAATGTGGAAAGGTGAAGTTAAGGCCTACTGTGATCCAGACTCGCTGAGCAGAACTTCCAGCAGTGCAGACACATTCTATGTTTTTATTTCCGCTTGAGTACTAAATAATAATAGTGATCTCATAAAACACTGGGCAGAGTGTGATCATATATCAAGAGTCAGTTTGACGTATGATAATCAAAAGCTGCAGACCTGGTAAAGCTTTAGGTGGATTGTGTAAATATGGCTGATGAGAATAGTGAGGCTGAATCAAAAAAGCTGTAAAGAGGCCGCAAAACCACTACAATAAAATAGTAAGACTGAATCTGTGTGCAGAGCTGAAGCAGAGTTGGGTGATTACTGTCTGTGGATTCATTGCTAATTTTATAATACATAATAATTTAATCCACAGTTATCTGAAAACAGCACCCTTTATATAGAGGTATATACTCACCTTCTCCACAGATAGGTTAGATTGGTCCAAATGAGGTGACAATCTATGTGTGTTCTAACATATAACAGGACAGCAGCGTGAACAGCACAAAGGTTCTCCATTCTCTGAGATGATCTACCCTGCCAACCAAGCCTGGATTAAAGATGACAACTTCAGTGCTCAGGGATCCCAGGATTGGTCCCGGTGGAGGTCTTGGTACTTTGTGCTTGCATTTGGGATTGTTTTGTTTTTGTTTCCTTAAATTGTGTTCCTAGACAACTAAACTGCAATGGCAATTAAGTTATTGTAGTGAAGGTAATAATGTTGTTGTCAGGCAAGGTAGACTGCGAATGAATGAAGTGTCATATTTATTAACAGAAAGCGAAGAGGTGGTTGGGATGGATGGTGGCAGTAAAATGCACGAGTGCCACGTGATGTTAAGTGTGAACATATGGTCATTATTTTGGCAGATAATGTAATCCAGGTTCAATTATGTTCCCCACAAAAACATTCTGATTGCAGTTTATGGTTGTTTAGGAACCAAATTTTTAGGAGACTTGGTTGTTTGTAGATGTCATATTTTCTACTCAAGTCTTTCACAAGTATAACACAGAACAACATCCCGTTACCTCCCAGACACAGAGGCCCCTTTGAGAGGTAAAGGATGAAATTATTGGGTGAGTGCAACAAAGAAAGTGCAGGCAGTAGTCATAATAATAAATTACGTTCAACTGAAGCGTGCAGTTCAGTGGGGAAATATAAATAAGCAGACTAGGGATTGTACATAAGTATCACACTCTCCATACCTACTGGAAAATGTGACACCACCATGGATGTGATCATCCTTGTAGCCATCAGACATGTGCAACAGTATTTACAGTCAATTTTTGATTAATGCTGTTTGTATTCTGAGTATTTTTAACAATTACACCAAAATTTTTATCTTTATCCAAAATGTTATTGTTTTCTTTTCCTCTTCAAAGCTATGGTAGAGACAGACATAAAAGATCGGAATGAATGGGCACTATCTGAGACCATGTTAAACTGTTTGGTTACTGTCTTGGGCGACTTAAATTGTGTCCATCACATTTATTAAAGTACTATTGCAGTATGCCCATTGCATCCAGTCAGTGTAAGCTAGTAGCTGTTCAGCTCACATCGCTAGGCTACGGAAGCTGGTGAGGTAAGCCGATTCAGAAGGAGCTGAGGTAACTCGTCTGCTGTAGCCAAGGTCCTCTGTGGTGACCTGTAACTGCCCCAGCGTCTGTGTAGGAAGGAGATCATATCCAGTAAAAGCAGACACATGGAGCAACACGCTGACTGATTTGTATCTGCGACACAGTTCTCCTAACATAGGGATATTTTCCCATCGCATGAGGAGCCCCCAGGGAGAGGATTAATCTTCTCTGAAGATTGATACCGCTCTGCTTCTCTCTACTTCCTCAGCTTTACAGTTCAAAGAGCCACATTTGCTCTAACACACTGAGATATTGCCAGCAATATTCAGTAGAACCCTGAATCTTTTCCTGTGATATGGTATTGTCAGCTATTAAACAGATTTTTCTTTGCACACAAATTGATTTCTCATCATGCTCAATTAAATCAACATATGGCAATTATTACCAATTACTATCTTCCAATGGGGAGATCTGATGGCACTCTGTGTTGGCTATGAGTGCTGAACAGGATTTAACAGGACATAAGCCTATGTGGTGATTTATGATGTCAAAGTAGAAATACCAAAGACCGGGACCAGTTTCAAAGCCTCCCTCTGCTCTCCTGACTGTAGTCAGATAGATTGATTAGGCGTCCACTTCTTTTCATCTGTTTCTTTGCCACCATTAATCAAAATTAATTCTCCCTCCATGCACCACTGACTCAAACCAGAAGGTGATAGTGCTCACATACGACTGCTTTTACACCCGCTGTAATAATTTCCAATCTCAGCTCACCTACTGTGGCCGCGGCTTCGGTTGTGCTTCACTTTGCCCATAATTGATCCCAGTGGATTTATTTAAGTGTTTGAATGTGGCTCTGGAGGATGAAGTCATGTGTTTTTCGTTGTGCTCACGAGGTCAAGCCAGTGTGGAGAGACTGGGGTTTTGGTGGTGGGGTGCCTTGTCTAAGGTCTGAAATCCAATCCTCTGGTCCTTCTTTCTCCCCATGTCAACAACTAGTTGAGTGTTGTAAAAGAGACCAATTTACAGTCAGTTGCTTGTGAGTGTATCCTCAGCTGGGAACACGTGAAGTTTTGAAAAATAATAATAATAATAATTGATACTTTATTAATCCCCTTAGGGAAATTCTTTGTGGACAAGCTGCCCCTTTGAGCCAAGGATCAGGGGTACAGTGTCTTGTCCAAGGATACTTCGATATGTGGCCAGGAATCGGATTTACCTGGAATCAAACCCAGAACGTTTACAAACGACTGCCCTGAAGAAGCTGACTGTCTAAGAGTCATGCTTGCATAACAGAACCAGTTCTAAAATAATAACTCCTGACATGCCCCCTCTGGTGATGACTAATTATCATCAAATGCTCGTACAACAACCCAACCGACCAGACCAGACCAGAACAGAGCAGAACAGAACAGAACAGAACAGAACAGAACAGAACAGAACAGAACAGAACAGAACACATCTTGGTCAGTACATTCTAAAATGATCCATTCAAGCTTTTTTCTGATCTGAGATGATATGATGGAACATGATGATATGATATAATATAATACTATACGATTCTGTACAATATGATACAATGAGATAAAATACACTTTGTTGGCCTGATGCAGCTGTGGTGCTGTGCTGTGGAGAAATATTATGAAATATTATACAAATTATGGGTCAATAAAAAAGGTGAGCTTTGTATCTCTTACACTGAACAAACACTTTCATTTGGTATCTTTTAAAATCAGGGTTGTAAATATAAGTGTAACAATTTTTGATTCATATTCCCAATATGTAGATTGCTCTAAACCTGGCCCTGACAGAGACACAGAGCCCTGGAGACTGATGTTTTTATATGAATCAAATTCAGAATAGCAGTAAAACTACAATGACCTCCCAGATCCTTTGGTACTTACAGGTTTACATGTACTAAATCATGTGCAAAAATTATACTACCTGCAAATAATGGCACAAACAGATCTACTAAAGATGTGCACTGAGGACTGTGTCTTAGAAATGTGCTAAATATGAAAAATGGAGTGTTCCGAAGTGCAGGAAAAAAAACTTGTAGTGAGTTTTTACAATCCACATTTTGTCTGAGAGCAGCTGAAAGTGTTGATGTTTTAAACTTAAAACCTTCTCCTCTAAACTGGCTTTTAAACAAAATATTTTATCTCCATTATTTATTCTCTTTCATTCATCTTTTAAAATGTTATTTCTTTATATTTTGTCTGTAGTCTTTTCAGTTTTATGTAGATTTTATAATTTTTCACTGTCTTTTGCAAATATATATATATAACATTTTTATTTCATGCACAGTATTTTTCGTTCAACCCTTTTACCATTCATTAAAATAATTTAAAATTCAAAATGATTGGAGGAAAGAACAACACTGTTTTACTTTTTACAATAAAGATGTGCAAAATATGTATTTTCTATTGTTTTTATTTATTTGTTAAGGTACTGATACAAATATCACATATATATCAATGTCCAGTTCAAGACATTGTTTCAGACATAGTATGTATATATATATATATATAGATATATATCTATATATATATATAAATTGCCACCACCAGCA
>OMLM01009764.1:4961-19500 GCA_900302695.1 Helostoma temminkii | reverse complement strand
AAAAGAAAAAAATAATGCATTGAATTTGATTTTGGATAATATAATAGCTCATCCGGAAATAACATGAGATCTATGATCTCATTTCCCATTCCTGATTTCAGTGTTCTCAGATTCATAATTCTGCCTCTTCTGGACGTCAATAATCAGATGTAGACCGCATAAATTAAAAAGTCATGTGTCAAATACATCTATCGACAGGATGTCTATATTGGAATGGATGTGGACGTCTGCTGATTGAGAGTGGACTCTGTGGAAATCCCAGGATAGGTCATTAGTGTGTCTACACATTGTGCCTCTCTGTCACTGAAGAAGTAGGATATAAGATTTATCGATTACACCTCACCTCTCCTATCATTTCACAGTGAGCTGCTGTAATTTATGATGAGCAGGACTGCTCTTCATCCAGTTGTCTGTACTTAACCGCCTGATACTGCATTTTAAAAAAGGAAAATATCTCCAGGCACAATCTTTTTACAGGCTCTCAAATCTGGAGCACACACAGCCATGCAGCTGGCTCAGTTTATTCTGTGTTATCAGTCCTCGCAGCAAAACCTCCAAGTCCTGTCTCAAGAAATATTGTCATCCAACTTCATTCAAACCAAAATGCTGCAAAACATTTTTGCCTTATTCCAGGGAGCAGAGGAATAACCAGAGGAGTGGACTGAGAATCAGAATCAGTCACTCACCTGATGAAATAATGAAAGGTGTGGTTTGGACTTCTGATGTTCAATGACTTATGAGAGAAACCTTCCTGAGAATTCTATACAATTAAAGGGAAAATGTGTTATGTAGGGAATGTACTGTACCTGCAGCATGTTGTTTAATGTTCTTGAGGTGTATGTACTGAAAACATACTGTGAGCCCTCTTTATACCAAAAGCTTGTCAAATTGATGAGAAGGTGGCCCCTTCTTTAAGATGCCTCTATCTATTTACACTGAACTTCAAAAACCGAAGGTGAACTGAAGGTGTTCTAGCGTTTATTTTATGCAGACACCAACACCTTGGTATTAGTTACCAATGTCTGACATGATGCACGTCAGGTGGATGAATGGTGGATGATTTGTGAGGTTCTTTCGCTGGTTTTGGAAATGTAAGGCATTATTTGCAGACAAACACAGTTATTGTGTGTTAAGTATTTACTTGTCAAGTCAAATGAATGAGTCCACTGCTCTGATCAAGAACCAGAATGGGACATGGCTGAAGGAACTCAGTCCTGATTCAGTATAACCGGGTGATTTTGAACTGGAGCATGCAAATAAGGCCCTGCTTCTATCTCAGGCTCCATCATCCAACAAACTCAGTGGCCTGGATAGCTGCAGTCTGAGCTGCCGGATTTCTCAGCTAAAGTCAGCTCAGTGCTGTTATTGACTCTCATGAACTCGAACTTTGTATTTACTGTATCTCCCCTCCTGGACAAACTTATAAGCAAATAATAATGAGAATAAGGATGCGGAGAGAGAGAGTTTTCAGCGACCACATGCTTAGCGATAGCTGCCACGTGTGCACAGAGATGTGTGTAGATGCACTGAAGCCAAGAGCGGTGACGTGAGCGGCTTCACAGAAGCAGATTTCATCCAAAATTTCAGGATGTCAGCACTTACCTTTGATTACATCTGTCAGTGCCTCTCTACAAGACTCTAAAGACTCTAAGACTCTACATAAAGTCAGTTGAAATGCGACCTGACTGTTCAGACTGAGGTCTCATTGGAACGCTGCGTGGATATATGTCAGATATGTGTACGATTTAGACTGTTAGACAGATTAGACTGTCGTAAAAAATCAGATATGGGCAAAAAAACAGGCCACTTTTGCCTGCGGTCTCACACAGCCTGGGTTAGGACACAAACTTTCCTATCTGGGGGTTTGTGTTTGCAGTGGATTATGTATCATGGTTATAACTATTATGTGTTTTTACATTTTTTTACCTTGATGTCATTTTTGCTCTGTTGCTGTGACGTAAATTTTCCCTTCTGGGGATCAATAAAGTCTTATCTAATCTAATGTTATTTAAAAGTATAACATAAGCAAATGGATTATAGCCACAGATTCAGTTTCCTTCTGCAAGGTGCGAGTGATGAGAAGCTGGAAGAGAAGCTGAGACTCTGACCATTATGACGCACAGTTCTGGTTGGATGGACTACACTACCAAAACCACTTCCTTCTGCTGCCTTCCTCCAAACGCTTAGACACTGTACAATCAACAACGCCAGTAGTTTGTTTCCCATCAAAAAGTCACCACAATTTCACACCTCTTCCCACCAATACCTGATGCCACCTTGAATCTATTAGGCTAAGTTCAGTCTTAAGATCTTAATTCTCAATTAATTTTTTTTTATGATATTTTGTGTGTCTGTTAACATTAATGTTTTAAATGTGACATACATCGGACTACAGCGTGAACTGGACACGGCCCTGAAGTGACCCACGTGCGCAGAAGAACAATAATGTGACGTCGCATGCAGCACTAAGATATGCAAAAGTAAATATGCATGCAGTTGAAGTGAGCCTTTATGATTTAATTTAGAAGTTTTTTGCAGTTGAAGCCAACAAACTTATAAGGATGCGGAGACAGAGAGCAAAAGTTTTTACACTGGCCTTATGCTTAGCGATAGCTGCCACGTGTGCACAGAGATGTGTGTAGATGCGTTGGAGCCAAGAGTGGTGACATGAGCGGCTTCACAGATGCAGATTTCAGGATGTCAGCACTTACCTTTGATTACATCTGTCAGTGCCTCTCTACAAGACTCTTGCGCCAAGACACTCGTCTCAGGTGAATAAAAGTCAGATGAAATGCGACCTGAACGTTCAGACTGAGGTCTCATCAGAAAACCGTGTTGGATATATGTCAGATTTCTGTCAGATTTAGGACCACATATGAAAGTGGCCGAGGTCTGATTTGTGATATTCAGACTGTCATAAAAAATCTGATATAAACAAAAAAAATTGTATTTTGGCCACTTTTGCCTGCAGTCTGATGTAGCCTAAGTTAGGACGCAAACTTTCCTCTCTGAGGGTTTGTGTTTGCAGTCTTCAAACATGGTAAGCCATTCATTGCTAATGTGCAATGTGTCCATGGGATCTCTCTTTAGTTTTTGTGACCATAAAGGAACATAAAGCATGAGCACAATAATCCTCCTCCAATACAGAGAGTATGCATATCCATGACTTTCTGTTTCTTAATCTGTCGAATAAGATAAAATAATTTAGTCTTAGATTGTTTTGTCTAACGTCAAATGAGGCTATGTCTTTTGTGTGCATTGGAAAACTGAGTTTAACATGCTAACATGTTCTAAAGTCAAGTTATGCTAAAAACTAAGCAGGTATTATCATTTGAGCATTTCAGCATGCTAACATTTGCTAACTTGCACTTAAGCACAGCTTGCAGGTATTCTGTCATAAAGCCACATGTTGGACAAACAAAAATTTTGACCTGAAGTTGGTGCAAGATGAAAAGTTAGATCATCACCAATATTGTAGCTATTCATCCTTATAGGAACATGAATGTGTGCACTACATTTCATTAGCTTAGTGGAAATACTGACCTGCCTGTAGCTCTAAATAAAAAGCCACAGGACACAAAGTCTCTGGACTGCACACTGACACACATTAATGGTGTTATTTGGCAAGAATGTACCTGCAGAGTGCAGGTGTTTTCAATATGACAATTTTCCTTTTGGACATCGGCAGAGCTTTTTTTCTTATTTTTTGGCAATATTTTGTTCCTATTGTATGTTTTGGCAATTCAGCGGCCTGGAGATCCAGCACCAGTGACTGAGGCGGTAGAATCGTGGTGCTCATTCACAGATTATAAATAGAAGGCATCCTTTTTAGTGGGATCCTTTGTGTTTCCTATCAGCTGGGCTGTGATGTCACAGGGTTTGGGGAAACCCTTAGCCTGCCGTGGTTTAAGCCAGTGGAACAAAGCTACATTGGAGGGGACTGGCAGGGGGAGGACAGAGGGGGTGGAAACCCAGCTGTCTGCCTCACAGTGCCACTATTGTTTCCTTGCCATTGTACCCAAATCTGCTCTCCCTTCCCTTCAATTAGCATGAACAGGATTACTGAGTTCGGTCTGTCTCGAGCTTCCGCCACCAATCTTAGCATCTTGTTGAAAATGACTGTAGGACTAAAGGAAGCTGAGTGGGCACTTCTGTTCTGCATAGTGCTCACGTCCATATTCCCATATGTTCCTTCCAGATCAGTCACTGTGAGATTAAAGGTGCATCGCACAGGGATGTGCACAACAGCACACATCATTGCAGAGGCACATCTAAAATATTTGACATGGGGTGTTAAGAGCTTTGAACAGGGTGGTGGAATCACCCTCATATGAGCTAAATTTAAAAATGTACATTTATATTTTACCATTATATTAGATAGATCCCTCTGTGGTTAACTATTTCTTTTCAATTGAAACCTGCCAAGATGGTAGCTTAAAGTAGTTTCATACAGTACAATCCAACACATACATGCAAAACCCAGTTGAAAAAGTTTCAGGTAAAGTTTTCTGTCTTTAAAATGTATGCAATGCTTCATCTCTATGATCCAACTGTGCACCTCAGCTTTGAGGCCTCTGGCTTTGGTCTTGGTCTAGTGGGATGCTGTTGGCTTGTGGCCTGCCAGGATCCTGGTTCAGTTATTATACTGGCAGAGATAACAGATTGCTGTAAATCATTTCCCCTGCCTCACTGCCAGACACCAGTTCCTGCTACAGTACATACACTCAATGCATGTCTGGGCTGTCAAGGGAGTCGCCACTGTTATGTAAGACCGGCTTTAAGTGTACTGACTGTAAGATGACTGTAAATCCACATGGAACAGACATTTATCATGCTGTGTACCTGCAAATATAGAACTGGCAACGCACTTCCCTGCACAGATGGCAAAGTGTGCGCAGCGATACAGTTTGAAATATAATTTCACAGAGGTAATTGTCCAGCTGTGCTGTGCAGTCTTCCTTTGTGACAAACACTGTGTTCATGTGAAAACGTGGTGATGCAAGTTAAGAATATCTGGTCAGGTTGCTCTCAGGTCAGGTTGCTCTGTACTGTATTTTCCAATCCTGAATGTGCTATTCAATATTTCTGTATTATTGACTGTATTTTTCAAGGGATTTCATTCCTTTCAAGTACATGTTGAAAATCAACTTTCTGAGACACAAAACCTGAGCAACACAGTCAGTTACATTCTCAAATGTTAATGCTACTCTGTCAAATTGTTACAAGAAATACAATGATGTGAGAATACACCAAAACAATACAAAGTACTACTTTCAAAGTAAAGGTCGTTGTTATACTGACATCATTTCCACTTGTGCTTTTTTTTAACTGCACTAGTTCATCATGGATGACAATGTCAAACAAAGCCTTTTGGAAGTTTCAGAAGCAGGGTGGCATATTTCACAATGTCGTTGCATAAATATTATATATTTATATATTTTTATGGATTTATTATACCGTACTGTTTACAAGCACATTGTACAGACTGTAATTAAATATCATTTGCAAATCAGCAATCAGCAATCAGAGGATTAGCTCGGATGATCCAGATCCCTTTGTTTAACAGTGCTACCATTTTATGTACTTTCTTCACCAGTTAATAATGCGCCAGCATTTAGAAAAAAAACACCTAAAGTACAAGGACGTGTAATATGATTAATGTTGTGAAAAGTAAGGGGATTTGAAAAGTCAGAGTTTTTCTTCTCTTTGAAGAAAGTCTCATCACCGAGAACATTATTACGTAGAATGCTTCAGAGGATTTCCGTCCATTACACTTCCCCCGCAGATGACAGGGGATTAATCCAAATGACAGGAAGGGGCACAGGCAGGGGGTCGCCTGCACTCTGGACAATTTATTTTTTCTTGATAACCCATCCAGTCTTCAGAGCAGGAACAACATGGTGCTCCATCATCAGCATTGCTGCACATGTTCAACTGAGGAATGATGAGGCTTTAGAGCAAAGAGGGGAGCTGACATGCCTCACTTGTCTTTTTCTTCATATTACATGCTGCGACAGGATGTTATGATAACAGTGTCCTCTAACTCAGAGTAGATGAAGGTCATGCCTCCTGCCAAGCTGGACTTGATTTTCAGATCCATCTATTACAACTGGGCAGAGTTGTAGAAAATCAGGCGTGGCACTAATCTGACCCTCCTTCCCTCTCTCTCTCTCTCTCTCTCTCTCTCTCTCTCCACCATCATCCAGCTGATGGTTCCTTCTGCTGTCCTACATGTTCACATCTTTTGGATGTCGATAAAAGCGGGGATGAGTGAAGGGAAGCAGGAGATGGAGGCACAGTGGCACACTGAGAAGCTCAATGAGAATTAGGTCATTTCCCGGGGCAAGTTCAATAGATCGTTAGATGGAAACGCTAAAAAGTGAGACGGCCTGTTTTCCTTGTGTCACTGATGTGAACTCACACAGGACTCATGCATCTAATAAAATACTCTCAAGCGTCAAAGACACTTTGAAGAATCGTTTTTACTCAGCAGTTTTTCTGGGGATAATGTTCGACTGTCGATCAGACCCCAAGACCTTTTTTCAGTGTGACTACTTCAACTCTATTCAAATTCCATAGCAACACACACTCGTTACCATAGCAACTGTCTCTTTCTTTCAGTACTTGTGGGAAGTTGAATGTGTCCGCTTCCTATGCTGTCGGAGTGTATCAACCATTTTGTTCTTCCCACAAGAAAAACGGTGCAGCTTAATGAGCAATGGCAAGTTTGTTTAGATACTTTCTGACATGTCTTTTTGATATTGCCACGACCACATGGATTATGCATTTCACTTGGTCTGCAGTGATTTGTTGAGTGAGTGAGGAGTGAAGTAGCAGATCTTAGTCTACAAAGCATTTCTTTTTATTTCCATCCTGTCTGACCATCATGATTGTGAGCATAGTTTCCATCTTGACTTTTTGCTGTAATGTTTTCTTTTGAAAAAAAAAAATGTATTCGTACATATTCTGTAATTACCAAAAGACACAGTTATTTCCTCACTTTTTCCAAAAAAAGTTTGGTCACTATTTAAAATTTAATGATTCAATAATTAGCAAATCATTTAAACATATACTTGATTGAACATAGTTCAAGACAGATTATATTATATAGATTATATAAAAATTATATAAAAAGTCGAGACAAGATTGGGTAAGCTTTGCAAACAACACCCGTCGTTTTTTTCAACAGGTTAATATCAAAATTGTATATAACAAGTCTCCTTAAACTCAAACAAACAGACGTAAGTTGCATTAGTGCAGATATGGTGAGTAAAACAGAACATGCTTTCTGCATCTGAAGAGTGTTTTCACTCGCACAAGCCCTGCTCTCGTTCCTGTTTTTGCTATCAAACACTGTAGTGGGCACCGTGAATCATTCTCTATCAGCGCAAAGTTAGGCTGCTGCCGATGACGAAAGCCGGCAAAGTTTAAAGTTAAGGTTCTGTGGTAAAACTGTACTGAACTTATCGTAAATATTATTCACCGTGTGCTGAATTCTACTTGATCTTGGGCTGTTTTGGGTCTTGTAAGTACATTTGTTACCTTCTCATTAGCCCATGTTGAAAGGTTGAGCAGGAAGAAGTGTGAGCTGCCTTTACCAAGGAGTCAATCACCAACCTGGAGTTTAAATAATTGAGAAGGAAGTGTAGGATCCCCACCTCATGGGGTATTTCACCACCTATCACGATAAGCATGAATTGACCCTTGAATATCTTGGAAGACACAATAAAAAGATTGTAGAGCAACATGTGCTGCCGTCCAAATGAGGGCTTTTGCAGGGAAGGTGTTTATTTGAGGATCACAATACCAAAGCCCATTCTGCTTGTGATCAGCAGCGTGGCTCAGAAGTAAAAGAGTCCAGATGCTAAACTGACCAGTCTGCAGTCCATACATGTCACCTAAGCTCCCCAGCACAGAGAGCTGTTCAAAGAATTATTAAAAGAAGTGATGCTGTAACAGTGTAACTGCCACTGTAACGTCCCAACTGTTCTAAAAGCTAGACATCAAATTATTCTATTCTATTTTCTATTCTATTTCTAGTTCTATTTAATTTTGGTTGTATTGGTTCTTTTTTTTTTGTCGTGAAGCTTTCAGTGACAAGTGAATTTTATATTATAGGGTTTTTCATTCATGATCATCCATTTAATTTAGCCATGTTTTGGTGAAACTATAATCACATATGCAAGTTTTAACCTTTACTTTAATGTTAATAACAGCATAATAACCTCTAGGAAATGCGGGGAATTTAGTCTTGTGCGCTTTATAAAAAAGCTTTCTCACATATGAAGGACATGACGGTAATCGGGTTAGGCTAATCCATCCCTTCACCAGTGTATCAGAATGTCAAACGAAGGCTTAGTTAAATGACAAAGCTTTGAAATTCACCAGTCTGAAGGATTAGATGACTTTCAAGAATCAGACATTTTGAGTGCAGGGATACAGTATCAGCAAATGTGGATATCATCTTAGTCTCGGAAGGAATATCACATAAAGACACTGACACTAGGCAAAAATAGACGGAAAAGTTAACAGGGAAAAAGGACAAAAAGATGTCGCTGTCTTATACTACTTTGCTCTTACATGAATGTACAGACATAGGGGAACCGTGAGATTGTTTCCTCTAATGACTAGCAGCACTGTTAGGGGGTCTCACACACTGTTTAAGGCAGACAGGACTATGCAGTCACTTATTGTTTTTTTTAAAGTTTGGCTTCAATCTCTAGAGAACAGAAAGTGAAACTGCTCTCCCAAGGGACCCGCAGTGTGCTCACATATGTGTATAATGCAGAATAGGAGTCTGATTACTGGCTTGTACATTAAATTGAGGGGAAGTAAAAATAGACCTGTGTGCAATGACATTCAGGAGTTGTTTCATAGTCGACCAAGAGTGAGACACTTTTTTCCTGGTTGTTGATAATATATACAACTTACAAAGTGGATGTATTTAGTGTCTGTTGGAAGAAAACAAAGTAATGACAATTGCAAACTATTGGGTTTCTGCTATGAGGTCGGCAGTTTGAGACCTGACTGCTGCCATATGCTGAACTGTCCCTGGACGAGACTCTGAACCCCCACAGTGTCCACAAATCATCAGCTACTGAGGGTGCACAAGTCCGGTCTCAAGCCCAGCATGTGGCCTGTGCTCTTCTTCTTCTATGTGTGGAGGGCTTGTTTATGGACGTTTGCAAGCTTCACAATTAATTTACAGAAAATGATCTAACGCACTTATAAAACATAAAGTTAGGAATGAAAAAACAAGGGGAATTATTATGATATATTATAATTTTAGTTCTGTCTAAACTAAATGTAGTTTTAACCAGTTAATTTTGATTTATGCTATTAATAGTTAGAAAATTGAAAACCATTAAAACCACCATCTGGATACACCAGTCTGGACAGGCCTTCCCCCTTAGAAAGTAAAACACGACCAAAAGTTGCAACCAACCGATAAAATGTTTTTTCTTTCTGTTTTTTTGTTTGTTTTTATGTTACTGATATCAGAATTGTGTACAGATATTATTTCACACTTATTCTTGTTAACAGTGAAGCCAAATGAATAAAGGGATAAATAAATGGAGATATGCCATATGCCAAAAAACAAAGCTGTTAATATATATATATGAAGCATCTTCTTCATATTATTGAAGTTCTTGTGTCCCAAGTTGTCAAAAGCTTTGTCCAAAAACAAGATCAACGATTTTTTTTCTTCAAAAAGTAAATCTAAAATGTCTATTACAGGTCAAATATTATGTCAACCTTTCATAAAGCCTGACTGAATTATAGAAAGAATATATAATCTAAACATATTTTAATATACATACCCACGCCTACACTGGCTGAAATGCACCAGGCCAGAAATGTAACTACATGTTGTGACAATGCCCACAGCAACAACTGTGAGTGCAGCACTCAGTAGAATTGCAGTTGTCATGCAGACTATTTCCTCCAATGTCAGCTCTCCCTTCTGGTTTGCAGCCATGTCACTGAAAACCTACTGGGCAACATCTATTAGCTCTTTGATCACGTCAGTTTCACTTCATCTCAACCCAGTAGTGTAGAAGCTTATTATTGAGCCACAGAGACACCAACAACTGCCATTTTAGTGGTGTAATTGCAGAGCAACACAGACTGAGGTTGTACTTTAAACAGGGTGTTTAAAAGGCAGATTATATTTTTTACTGTGCTGTTACTTTAGTACAGTCACTGTGTTTTCTGACAGCCAACAGTTGCTGTCTTGGCTGCTGCTTGGCAACATCTCTATTTTGAATTAGAGGCAGCAGGGCACAGTGCACCCTGTTTTTTCTAAACCTATACCAGCCTGCAGCCATCAGCACAGAGCCGCTATCCACCATCCATCTAGCATATACACACAGTGGACTGTAGCTGAGAATGTGGGAAACTTTAGTAATATAATTCAAGGTTATAGCAAGTTTTGCTGAGGAGTATCACTTTTTTATCTCAGATTTGGATAATCAGATTTGAAGTTTCGGCTTAATATTCTGGTCTACACTGGTCTGAATGTAAAACACTGAGTTATTATTGTAGTAAACTGGGTTATTATTGTAGTTGCTTGTTGTAGCTTGTTATCTCTGTGCTTGTTCAACAAAACCAGGTCCAGTTTTATCAACAATAACTAAATCAATTCCAGACTGAGTCTATTAATTCAAGACCTGACCCCTAATTAAACATAGATGCAGTTTTGTGTTAACTACATCAACTACAAACCCAGTTTACAAAAGGGGCAGAATGAAACTCTGATTATAATCAGACAACCATCAGATGCAACAATCAAGAGTAGTAACTAAGTTTATTTTGAAGCGATGCTTCGATTTATCAAACAAACTGTGTTGAGTGAGTGAGTGAGTGAGTCAAATACTTACTTGGACTAAAACCAAATTGGAGTTTGATTCAGGCACGTCATACAGTGGGATTTTACCACATGCACAACATAAGCGCAGGAAATGTATCTAATAACAGGAAAGTCGCTTAAATGTGCTTTTCTCTAATTGAAATCTTACCTACCACTGTCTGAGAAGAAAAGCTCAACCATCTGGCAGTGAACACAGATTAAAACTACTACTACTGCGGCTACTATTTTGACCCAGTTTCTTGTCCTGCCAGCTGTTACAACCACTGCCATTTATCACACAATGGAGAGACACTAAGTTCTCTAAGGTACAAGTAATGCCTCTACATCCCCTTTTAGTTCGGAAAGGATGACGTCAGAAATTAGTTACAGTCAAACCTTAGATGAATTGTGAGGGCAGGTGAGACTGTCTCAGTAAATTGAAAAGACTGTACGGTTGTTTTATTATAGAAAATAGTGTCTGTAATGCACAAGACACTCATCGGTATCCTACTCATGCCATGTGTTTTGGAATGTCACAGCCAGTTCTTTGGTTTTTGCTGTAGACTGAAGACATTGAGACTTTAATATGTTAAAACAACACATAGCATGGGACCATATCTTTAAGTGAGCAAAACAGTTGTAACGTGACTGACAGGTACTCAGGTATGTCATGTGAGATTGAATGTTCAAACTGTAACTAGCTCTAAGTGACTACTACTGGTTTTAGCCTTTGGTTTTACCCATGAATATTGTGTTTTTTTGTTGAAGGGGATAAAGGAAAAATAAAGAAAGTAGAGGCAACAGAGAAAAACAATCAGAGGCACTGAACAAACAGTGGACATAGCCAATGCAACAAATTGAAATCTCCTAAAAAAAAAAAGAAACCACTGGTGTGCTGAGCACAGACACAAAACATCAGCAAAGGAAGCCAGAGATAAATGTGGGTAAGATTGCAGAATTCATATTCATAAAATGAGCTTTCTTTGTGTTATTTTACAAAATGTAAGCACAGCAAACATGTTTCTTTGGTTTGGCTACTGGCTTCAGTAGATGTCAGTGTGACTGAGAGCATTACACGTTTTATTCATTCAGTTCTTTTTCTATTCCTAACAGTTCTCCAGCGACTGGCTTGTTCTTCTGCCCTCCCTGGCTTCCTCTACGTCTGGCTTCAATCAGCCTCTCTGTGTCCAAACTGAGTTATGTTCAGTGTAGTAACCTGAGGATGACGGCCTCCCCAGGGCCTTAGTACTCTTTCCTTGGGCTTTCCGCTCAGACTTGATGGGTGAAGTCTTCTCTTTGTGCTTTCAGGCAGACTGGCCCAGTGAATGAGGAAACCATCTGGTACAGAGTTAGATAGCAAGCAAAGGTTGATATGGGGTGTAAACAGTGGAAAGAGTAGTGTTGTCTGGTAATACACACTGAAGTAATTATTACTAGTGTGACATCATCAATTATAGGTGGTGCCTACCTCTTTTAATACTGTTTTTTTTAATTTGCTTTAAGCCCATAAAAGCAATGGTCTTGAATGTCTTCCTTAATGAAGAGATAAAATGATGAGGATTCAGAATTTTGGCTATATACAATTAATACAGTGTCACTTTTAAAATGACTTGGCAGCATACATTAAAGATTTACATTTTTAATAGTTCTAGTTCAGTGTTTCTGTTTTTTGTTCCATTTGGAGTGACTTTTACTTATCTGTGCCACAGTCTCAACCTTAATTCAATTCAATTTCAATTCAACTTTATTTGTATAGCGCCAAATCACAACAAAAGTCATCTCAAGGCACTTTACAATGTAAGGTTTAAGACCTAACAAAACAACTAAATTATAAGGAAAACCTAACAAATCCCCCTTTGAGCAAGCACTAGGCAACAGTGGAGAGGAAAAACTCCCTTTTTAAGAAAGGAAGAAACCTCCAGCAGAACCAGGCTCAAGGTGGGCGGCCATCTGCCTCAGCCGGTTGGGGTGAGTGGAAAGAAAGAGAAAGAGAAAAGAAAAGTAGATCACACAACCAATAACAACAACAAACAACAGGCAGGTAGGCAGGTAGGTAGGCAGGCAAGTTGGATGGGCCAGCAACTGAAGACCCGGAATACACAGCCTCAGGGCCGATGATACCTGGAGGGTAGAGAGAGAGAGAGAGACACAGAGAGAGAGAGAGAGAGAGGGAGAGACAGAGAGAGAGAGAGAGGGAGGCACAAACTTAACTTTTGTGTTCTGTAGTTCCACAGCATGTATTAAATTCCCAGTCTTTGCACCACGCTTTACAGAGTGCATGTGTTGGAAATGAGCCTGAATGTTTCTGAAATATGAGAAATATGATTCTGTTTTTTGGCAACGCCTACTGTGTGATTCAGACTATTCAGACTAGTCATCACACGTGCACTCACGGAGCTAAATTACAACAAAGCTGCTGATGCAACAATATACAGTAGGTGATTTGTATTGGGCAGCATTGACAAAGCAGATGGGAACATTGAGCTCTCTCTTACCTGTTGAAATTCAGTAGAGGATAAAGGATTTATCATTTCAAAAGTTTGACCTCATTCCATGGGCCCAAGACATTGCAAGAGTGAGGTGCACTTCTCCTTTAGCTCCAACAGTTTAAACATTTTAAATATTGCTACTTTTAATACTCCTGATGCCACAAGTTTCTGCTGAGCACAATGGTCTTAAAAAAATCTGACAACACTGGACATTTGTATTTATGTATTTAAATGTATTTATTTAAAAAAGGTTAATGAATTGCAAGAAAGGTAAACACAGGTACCAGGGATTGGACTTGACCAATTGGGAGCAGGAATGATACTGAATACAGGAGGACAAAGTTAATAATAGTGGAATGACCAGTAAATATTAATCTAAGTAAGAATGAATGAACACTGAACTCAATGATTATGGCAGTCAGGGATGGATATCTGGCAGCTGGGGAACAGCGGAGGTGAGTGATTCACAAGATGGAGGGTGGTTCCAAGATGGCAGCATCCTCACATACACTGCAGGTGTGCACACAGCATGATCCTTCCAGAGAGTAAACGTACACACACCTACAGAGGCAGAGGTGACAGAGGTCCAATACTCCAACAATCCTAAAGGCAGTCCTAGATTCAGGGTTAGGTGGGCAGAGGCAAAAACAGATCACACACAAAAAAAATCAATTCAATTAATTTCTAGAATTAGGCCAGAACAGGTACTGTAGCTATCACAAACTTACAGAGCTGAGGGTCAGAAGAGTAATCAAGTCCTGGACAGGTTCAGGGTTGGTAACAGGAGATCAGGTCAGGTACTGGATGTCTGGAGAGTAGCGAATGGGGTGGCCTGAGCATACAATCTGGCGATTGGCAAGGAGCCACAGACCTGCTTGTATGGAGGAGAGACCAGGTGTAAATGATTATACTGATTAATGTGAGCAACGAACCAGGATAAGAGCAGAGACTGAAAATGGGCATATATGGAATGAGAAACTGGGTGCCAGGCTGGAGACCATGACACCTGATTAACTGACATACTCACAAATTTTGGCATAGAGTATAAAAATACTGGCAGACCACATGAAATATTGCAGACAACACTGACACAGAACACAAATGTGAACATGGACTAGGCTTAACTCAAGTCAAATCTGAACAAGAGACCAAGGATAAAAACAACTATCAACTAATCCAGGAAGTCTATTTGGCTCTCAAA
>OMLM01009762.1:111250-123296 GCA_900302695.1 Helostoma temminkii | reverse complement strand
CCACCCTGTAGGGTCATAAAAAGTTCTTCGATTAATCAAATGTAAAAATAAAGCAACTCAATTGCTGCCAGTTTTAAATGAGTGTGAAGCTTTCAACATTGTCAGAATTAGCCAAATAATTAGGTTGAGCTGTTCAGAGTAAGTGATGGCAAGATTATTAAATACATCATTACAGTTTGCACATCTTGAAATAAATAAACATTCAGACAGAAATTAAAAATTTGGACACAGCGTTCATGTTTTTTCTTTCCTTGGGCCCAATAGCAATAGCAGAGTTTAATTAATTATTAATACATCTTACTTTGCCTTCTAACAGAATTTCTATGACAGCAGGTCTAAGACCTGGATTTTTCTCATCAGCTCTGTTCAGCTCAGCAGGAGCTTCTTCCAGAGTGAACAATTCTTTGGATTTAAAAACATACCTCTGTCTCACTTTAGATCAGCATTTATTGAATAAATCCAAAGATTTGACATAGTAAAACAAAAAATGTCTGACATCATTATTTTGTATAGCTATTCATATTTTTTAAAAAATAAAGACCTAATTATAAGTCAACAATGTAGAATCAGTAAGCAGTAACATTTAAAACATGGATTCTATACATTTTAATGTAGTTGTAAGCAGGTTTATGAACATTGTAAGTTTTTTGTTTATAATTTTGTAAAAAAGTAATTTTATTTTACATCTATGTTTTACTATATTGTGATTCATTGTCTGTCTATACAACTGCTTCCATTATTGGTGGATACTCCCGTGAGGAATCATAGTTAGAGACAAATAAAACTTATTTTCACTTGCAACTAAATTAAAACTTGTTCTAAACCCTTTAGTATATGTTTGTGCTGTATATGTGTGTCTATATGAATGAAGGGAACAGCATTGCCAGAGTTTTTAAGGTGTTTCCTGCTAACAGGGAGGTAGTGTCCAGCAGTTACAGATAATTAATTCCATTTAATTACTGGTGTAAGCTGGAGAAATTTTTAGTCAGTTAGTTGGCTGAGCATGAAAAAATGAGTGTTCAGACAAGTGTACAATTCAGCATATATTTTATTATATATTATATGACTATTAAAGATTTAAGATTATATGTACAGATAAAAAATGTATGTATTTGCCTCTGGGGCTTTTTTTCAAGAAAGTATTTCTTTGAACTATCACCTCTGGTATTTTTTTAGGAAATTATTAGCAAGTAATTCAGAGTTTTCATACAGGCAGCGGTGGAGAAAGTATTTAGATCCTTAGGTAAAAGTAGTAGTACCTAGTAACATTGGTAACACTGTAAATTATGAATGCATTTCAACTTTCAGACCACCAATGTGGAGATATTAGTTGAATCCTATAAAACTGAACTCAGTAGAAAAATGTTCATAAAAACTCTAGATGCCTGTTTTTAAATTGTTGTTAAATTGTTTAGCTGTGTTCTGAATATATTTATATAAGACACTAAATGTCCTGGGATTCATCTGTACAGACATACAAGAATCAATACATGCTTCATACTCTCCCCACAAACACACACAGGCATGCTTTGGCTTGCTCTTGCACTGGGAGCTGCGTGTACCTCTCCCCTTCACTCTGCATGAGTGAGTAGCAGACATCTTAATCTCCATAACCACAGCAGACACATCGGTCTTTCCTGTGGATCTGTTTTTCAGTTTTGGAGGCAGCAAAAATAATCTTTCCTGTTAATACTGTACAACCTTCGCTTCATTTCTATTAATTGACTTTGTCTTCCTAATCTTTCTGTAGTGGAGATTGAACAGGAAAATTGAGATGGGGATAGAGGTTAAAACTCTAGCAGGAGGTTTCCTTTAGTACTATTCTGCACTGAGCTACACAAAAGATTTAATAAATGCTACTGAATCTGCCTGTGGCTTGCAGTTTGATCAAAAGCTGCAGATTATGGACACCTTGTGAATTCAATTTATCATTGCTCTAGAAATGTGATGTTCTCTCTTCCAACTGCAGTCATTTTGAAGTAGATAGTTGATATATTACCTTGTTATTGTACTGTGAGTGTTTGGAATGATGACTAAACATTTGCTATAATTAGGTATTTTCAGATAGCTCTTTGGCTGTGTTAAAGTGCTGTAAACATTATTTTTAAGATAAATATTACAGGATTTTATTTAATTTCAGTTTAATTCAGATTTTGTTTTACAGTATACATTGTGTTTTCTATGTTATGTACTGTAGTGTGTTTGCAATTCGCTTTTACTAGTGTCTCCTCCTATTTACCCAAGTATTAATTATAATCCATCAATATGTATCATTTTTACATTTAAATATCGGCTTGAAATTCATTTTGCAGGTACAATAACTCGTAAACAAAACCCTGCATTTTTGTAGCAGTTGTGTCTTAGAGTACATGTAAACAGGCAGGCTCAGACAATTTTTGAGCAAGTCAAAGTTTGCACAATCATTTAATGCAATGGAGGACAGAAAGCTGCTAATGTAACAAACTAAAGCTTAAAATAGCCTTACAAAACTTACACGTAATGAAATTTGGATGGCAAGCTAAACAACAAAGTTAAGCAACAATCCAAGAGCTCTTATTATTGTGGTTCAGTAACAGTTTCAGCTTCTAAACAAACGCACGTGTATCACTGTCTAAAGGAGGGGTCAAAGTGCGACAAGTATTAAACGGCACTTGTGTAAAAGTGAATCGCTCGCCGCATTTGTAGGGGGAGCCAATTCACAACAGTACCAAATCTTGCATATCGGGGCTTGAAGTGTAATTTTAAGTAATTGTGCTTAACATGAGTGACTTCATTAAAGTTATTTTCTACTTATAGGAACATATTGTTGTAAATTAAATATCCCAACAGTTTAGGAAGTTGGTGAAAAAAGCTTTGCCTTACCCAACATGCTGTTTACACGGCCATCAATCAGTAACCAAATCCAAGAAATAGTTAATGTAACACTTTGAATGTAGCTATTTTGCATCATGGGTACTTTTACTGAATATACTCAAAGTACATTCAAAAAGTACAGAAGACTTTTTCAGGCTTTTCTGTTTAAACTAATTTTAAAAATGAATGTCATTATTTCAGGTCAAACCTAACCCAGGATATCATGAGAGGGATCAGGGGCTGTAAGGAGAATTCAGGAAATGGTACGTGTTACAGCACACAAATGCACACAGTGTACATTATGCATTATGCAACATGCACAGCTTGTAATTTTGAGAAAGTTCAGTACTTTTTTTTACCTCCATTTCCCATGATTAGTTTGCATGACTCACACACACACACACACACATACATAGATTACAGGGTGATATTAGGTAGGTGCAACACATATTCTTTTCTCTGCCTGAAAACTCATGCATTTAGTAGCTATTAAGGGATTTCATTAAATGTGTGCTCCTTGCACATCCCCCAGGTCTAAGCATACACATTTTAATCAGTTCCTCTCTTGCTGGAGGTCAGGTGGTCATGCTGGCTGCATTGCAGGACTCTCTACATTTAAAGAGGCTTATGAAATGTGACGGAAAGTGATACTTAAAAGTTTTGCCAAGCAGGTTGATCATTTGCACTTTGAAAATATAATCTTGTCCTATGTCAATCTTTCTGTTCTGCTGCATTTTTGTCACACATTCTCCAACCCACTTATTTTCAGTTCTGTATCTTATCTAACTCTTGTTTAGCTCTTCTAAGTCTCTTGTCCTTCTCTGTTCTCAGTTGTCCATCGTAAGCGTTCTGTGATGTCTGGTGATGATGTGCTGCTACAGTGTGAACTGCGCTCCAACCTAGCAACCCCACGCTGGACGTTAAATGGCAAAGAACTCCAAGGATATGGCCTCAATTCGGGCTACCGCATTGGCACAGACGGCCTTCTCATCATCGGAGCTCGTGTCCAACAGAGTGGGTCTTATCGCTGCTTTGCTGTTGAGAACTCAGTCTCTGTCTTGGTTTATCTGTACACTGTCAGGGTGCACACAGATCCGTACTTCCCTGTGGAGCCCACAGCCACAACTAACCCCACTACAGTCTCAAGCCCAACTGTTTTCTCCACCAGTAGTCCTACTGAGCAGCCCCTGCCCTCGCCTCCTGCCCCACTTGCTCCAACACCTGAGTTCCAGACGTACAGACACATGGAGGCTGTGTACCTCTCCTTGGTGGCGGTTCTCGGAGGTCTGTGCCTGGTGTTGACTGTTGTTCTTGTTTATGTTAGCTTCTGCACCAGACGAGCCTCTCGGGATCGAAAGTTCTCCCATCAAGGGCTGCAGGTTCTGGGATCCTCTGAGAGGAAAAGGAGTTCGCTTTTTGAACTCAAAACCATTTCCAGCCACTGCAATGGCCGACAGGGTCGTCGATCCATCTCTGTACCAACTTTTGGGGACATCAGTGATGGATTCCTCCAGATAGTTCCAGGCGAGGGCCAGATGTCTCCCACCAAAACACCTCCTCCTGCCCCTCCTCTTCCAATGCCACCTCCGCTTCCCAACATGGATTATGCCAATGGGTTATCCGCCACGCTGCCCAGCGTGTTGAGGAAGATGAATGGAAACAGCTACGTGCTGCTGAGACAGGCCGACCCTGATGGCATGTCCCCGCTCTACCACTCCTTCACAGAGGAGCTCAACAGGATCCTGGAGAAGAGGAAACACACGCAACTGGACCTACAGCCAGATGAGAGCTCCATCTAGGACATCCCTCTCAGTCTTTGTCCCACAGTTATTTATTCTTACCCCAATGGTGACCCGTAGTGTGGGTAGAACTGAACTGTTGTATCAAACGCTGCTGTTTAATTTACCCAGTGTCCGAGTACCTGTAGGTTGTGCCATAACCTGAACTGAAATGTACAGCCTCCCATTACAAATAGCCCATGGTTTCATGTCACCCATGGGCAACACTAACCAGAGACTGTTATTCCAAAAGTGGAGCTGTGAAAAATCTGGCAATAGACTGCACTAACGCAAAACAAATTACAATGAGAAGGCAGTTTAATGATGCTACCTCGCTGTAGACTCTCTGGAGGCTTGTGAAAGATGGCGGTCAGATGACACAAAACGGCAAAGGTGCAAAATGGGACATGGGTAACTAAGTAAATCAGGCCAGAAGGTGATTATGTATTTTTGAGACTGTGGAAGTGTTCAGGAAGTTTTAGTGCCATGTGTGCCAAGGGATACTCCCCCCAAAATCTATTTTGCACATTGTTTCACAGCTACAGTAAGCATTAGAGTGCAAATGAACATTTGAAAACCTTTCATATCTTTCACATAACAAATCCACAGCCTGATAGCCTGGCCTTGTTTGTTGCGAGTTTGACTCGGGTGTTGTTGCTGACCAGTCTCTTATTAAACATGCACTAACCTACCAAACTAAAGTACTGTGAAAAGACTTATCATAACAGTATCTTTTTATTAAACAAGTCTAAACATAAGTTGTGTATTCACCCAAGTTGATAGACAAGCAGAGAAGTGTTATACTTTAAGAATGGTTTGAGATGTTTTGTGCTATGAACCACATTTAAAATCCGCAAAATAGTTTTTAATGGTAAAAACTGTTAAATTGTCTTAATGAGTGATTAATGTAAGTTATTTTTTTATTTGTGTTAATTATCTTAAATCTAAAATTGTGTTAGAAACTAGGGTTAGCTGACTTTCACAATTTCTCAGAACCTAAGTTGATGTATTCACAGTGCTTGTGTTTGCTGAACAACTGTCTAAAGCCTGAAATGAATCAAGTATGACTATAGCTACTGTCCTTTGCTATGGAGGAAACTTCCAACCTTTGTATTAACCAAAATGTTAGATTTGGGTGGAGTATCACTTAAAGAAGGCAGTTCTGTTACAGTGCATGAGAGCACAATTGTAAAATCATAAATCATACATTTTAATTTATTTAAACCAATCTGCCCTCATTTTCTTCTGTTCTCGTGTAAATAGCAATAATTACAACACTGTTGCAGCTGTTAGTAGCAATGTGTTGTGCCAGTGCCAATGGAAAAACCTGTAGCAAACTATTTTTTTCCTTGTGTCTTTCTGTTTTTAGCATCTGTGTGATAAAAGAGATAGAGCTGTGTGAAAGGCAGCTTGACTGGTCTATTAAAGACCATGAAAGGAGCACGTGTGGCTGGGTTGATTGAATCTACTAAATACTACAGACTGGATTCACGTACCAAGAGACTGAAAGGAAGCCTCAACACAAGCCAACACATAGATACTGTAAAGAAAATGCCTACTTACTATTTTATATTCATACACCTAAACATACTTTGTCAGACTGAAGCTATTTTTAGATGATCATTCATCAAACCTTGAAGATTTCTCTTTGTCCTAAACAGTTTAACACCAACAATTTCCAAGGCAGATAAAAACAGTTATGTTACAAAGAGACAACACGGTTTTATCTTCTAACAACAATGACAAATGACAGACAGAGGTTGGTCCTCTGCGGTGAAAAGGCTGCTGGTGGCAAGTTGCCAAGTCCTGCCAAATCAGCGTAGAGAAGACCTTCACACATGGATCCACAAAAACATCACCAGTGTTTACCTGACATGAGAGCGCTGCCAAAAACAAGAATTGCAGATTTGCAGTATGTCCTTGGCAGTGTGAACAGCACTATGATGAAATATTACATGTATAACCTGGAGGGAAGTGATGAATTAAATTAATGTCTGGGTAGTTTGTAAAGAAGTCATGGCCAGTGGTAAATAAAGATGTCTTTCCAGCAGAGTATTGAATCAGCTTCGGGAGCAGTGGTTCAGCAGGAGACCTCTCTGGTAATTTGCAGCATGCATCTGTCAGCAACAGCAACACTTGGATCACCTCAGTGAGCAGAGGCTGTTCATCTGTTTGCGTAGAGTACTGTTGTCTCCACAGGTAGAGGTGGACAGAAAACATTTGACCCCTGTGTCGTGGTCATACAGAGAACAGATGATGATACAAGAAGGCGGGTGTGGTTTTCCTCTTGCTGGTTTTTAACTGTCTGCCTTATATTTATTCAGGCAGCATGCTTAGTTCAAACTGGAAAAGATCCCACTCAGAGTGGAAAACAGTTCTGTAATGATGAAATGCATCAGTGCGTTTTAAGCATACTAAAACAGCTACCTGCAATGTTATGCCAAGAGCCAGTCTCAATAGGGGGAAACTCTGTATCAGTGTAACCATTACAGCACTAATTCTAATTTGTTAGTGAATGTATTCATCTACAGTGTATTTGGCCATGTATCATATCACCATATGATACAGGACGTATTGCAAATAGACAGGCTTTAAAGACTGACTATTTAAAACTAAAATTTGGAATTGGAAAGAATTTTTTGATTTTTGCTATACTGTGTAAGTGTGTATGTGTAATACAATAGCAGTTAATCTAAATATTTTCCTCTTGGCTGTAACATGAGTCAGAGCTGTTCGCTTAAACTGTAGCTGTTTGTCCTTATTTATGAATGAAAAACTGGGGATAACTGAACTTAAATGAAAGTGTCACTCTATTCAGGTAACTTTTATACAATTTAGACCCCACTGAAGAAATATCATATTTACTGGATACTTTTCTGGCCTTAAGAGAAATATTTGACTGAAAATTAAAATTTACTTTGGGAAAGGAAATCTGTTCATTAATGCTGTCACCCACAATTGCCCTCTCCATACAATACAATTTAAGATTTCATATGCACAATACTGTGAAAAAGTACTTGCCCTCTTACTGATTTTAAATGTTTTTGCATATTTGTCACACTTAAATTATTCAGATCATCCAATGTTCTTAATTTTACACAAAGATAACCTGAGTAAATACAAAAATTTCTGAATGATGATTCCATTTATTAAGAGAAAATAGCTGTCCAAACCTGCCTGGTCATGCCTCCCTGGCAGCAACTGCAATTAAGTCTTTGTGATAACTGGCATGAATCTGCCATATCGCCGTGGAGGAATTTTGTCCCGCTCTACCTTGAGCATGAACGGCCTGTTTAAGGTCAGATTTAAGTCCAGACTTTGACATTGTTTGTTTGAGCCATTCAAAGGAGGACCTGCTTGGACCTTGGAGCTCTCCCATTGATTAAATGTTTACCCTATCTCTTTCTTATTGTTGAATCATGAACTGACCTGAACTAAGGTCTGCAGTTCTGTAGATGTAAACGGCAAGTGAAAATGAACTCAACTTTCCCAATAATGTGAATTATCATAGTTAATTCATGATTTAGCAAGGTTTCAGGCAGGTTTGCACAGCTTTTTTCCTCTAATAAATATAATCATCATTTAAAACTGCATGTTGTATTTACTCCGATTATCTTTGTGTATTATTATATAAAATAATAATAATACAATTATTTATATTATTATATATATGTATATAACAAAAAAATCAAAAAAATCAGAAAGGTGGCTACTTAATACTTTTTTACAGCAATGTATTTTACACATTTACTCAGAAAACTTATGGAGTGCTTCTAGCAGTGGTAATTTCTTCCTTGACCTTTTGGATAATTGACCTTAGCTACATGTCCTGGTTAGCCATCTGGAGAACAGATGACAGTAGCTTGTTTGCTTTTGCATGTTTTCAGCTTTCATCTTGTCAGCCTCTTCAGGCTTTTCGCTCATTTTCATCCTCATCTTCATTCCTCCCTGTGCCCCTTCTCTGCTGCCTCGTTTGTTTCTCTGTCTCATCCTCCTGCGTGACACTATCATCTATTTGCTCTCTGCACACAGCCACACTCTCTCTCAAGGACCTTGCTAAGTTTACAAATTGCAGTGATGGCCCCTGATCAATGAAAGTGAAAGTTTTCAAAGAGCACTTGAGATTCTGTTGGCAAAGCAGGAACTGGAGAAACAACAGAATTTCTTGCATTTTGTTAAACATTTGAAATATTGTATATGTTATTCTGACATATCAATCGTATGATTCATGAGCTTTTTTTGCTAAAGTCCAAATTTCTATAAGACTATTTGAATGTGAATGTGTCCACAAACAAAATTATGAAAAACTGTTGGGTTACATTTTATTGCAAGATAAAATTATGTAAAAATGGCTGCAGTTTCTGCTGAGTTCAACATGTTACAGTACTTGACCATGTATTATATAACAGCTGCCAAAATCAAGTTCATTAACATATAGTTGACGATGATCCTTAATTTACAAGTTGGAAACTTCATCTAAGTCTGCAACCTTTGCTGCTGCTGTGTAATTCTCATCAGTTTACATTATAGACTGGCTCTGCACTGTATATGTTTACTATGGACTTTAGATAAAACATATTGTCTACCAGTTTATTATCTTCTTTATTTTTTCTGTATATAAACCCACATTGCAGCACTTGTTTTTTCAATTTAAACAACTAATTATATTCTGATAGGTCAATATGCAAGATGCAGTGTGTTTTATGTTAAGTGATGGCCAAAGAATCTGATGTGAAGAGCTCACGCTTTGTACTGTTCTTACATATATAGTTAAACATCACGTAGTATACCCCAGTAAACTGTGACACTTTCCACTACTTTGGTTCTGTTTTTTTTTATGTAATTTGTGGTTTTAGCTGAAGTGACATCCTTGTTTTTTGTAAGATAGTATGAAGACCTAAGCTATTGACAGTATCTTTATAATTTGAGTTTAATAAATGTTCAGTTGCTTTTGTGTTGATAAAATACAGGTTGCATTATATGGAGCTTGGTGGTAAAAACATTCAGTGTCAACAGTCCTGAGGGGAAGTCAGGAAATTACATGCAAAACATGTTCACACTGAATCCTATTCTCAGGACACCATATGATATTCTTGTTTTTGTCTTGTGGTGAGAGGCTAGGCCACTGTCCTCTACTGGGAATGGAGCTCACATGACCGTTAGTCATTTACATACAGGACATATGGATTTCACAGAGCAGAAGTGTAACATAAGCTTAGGGATGGAATAAAATTATTATTTTCAGAGCAGTATTGAATGCTAGTAACTTAGCAACAGCATCTTTATTTAGACCCTTTAATGTCCTAGTGTGGGTCAGGCTGTGCCAGTTCCCATTGGTGAGCGCGGGTGTGATGATAGCACAGCAGCTCTGATAAATGTAATAGGTGACACAGATAAATTAAAATGCAGGAAGCGAGCATGAAACAGCAAAAAAAATTTACAGATATCTTACATTTAGCCTCTTTTAGCTTTAACTGTTTGTAGATGCTTTTTCAAACTTGTACTCAACTACAGAACTTGAGAAACTGTATTTAAGTTACTTACCACCTTCAATTACACTTCAGACATACTGTATTTTAACTCCACTTAGATATATCGATCACTCCACAGTTAGATTTTTTATACAAGACGGATTGGACGGATAGATTAAACTACTCAACTGCTTAAATGGAAATTAATCTGTAAAATGTCTTAGCATGTTGAATGGGGTCCAATTGTTTCATCAGTATTTTTAATTAAATTTTTTCAACTTTAAAAACTTTTTGCTGCTAATACTGATTTACCATTAAAGTAAAAGATCTGACTGTATATATCTATGCTACAGTAATTTACAGCGATATTCTTCAAAAAAAAAATGCAACTCAAGTAAATAATATGGAAGAAAATTAATGAAATCAGAATCAGTATAGTTACAGAGCTCAGTTCCTTTTTCTCAGTCAACAACATTCTCAGCAGTCACCTCACGTGCTTCTGCTCCACATACATTTTTACAAATTGCCTGTTTCCTGCAGACAGTTATACTGTATATGCCAACAGAATAGTGTGCATCAATCAGCGGAAACTAGCATGTTACACGGGGCCCCTTTCACATTCACTTATATATATATACAGATATCTGCTTATTTCTATTCATCTGATGACTGGCATTTAGTTTTAAATATCTGAATTTCTGCTGGGAAGAACACTAAGGTCATCTGTTGCAGGAGAGGAGGGAATAACTTTTGCAGTCAAAATGATGAATTTAGTGAGAAGTGCAATGAAAGCAGTGAGCTGTTTTGCCAATATAATGCCTTGCTGAATTTGAACGAATCACCCACAGTAGGAGTTTTCCTTTTTCTCTTACAGGCAATGAAGAGGACAGCTCTGCGCTGAAGGTTAAGAGTTGTCCCTCAAGCTATCGCACAACCATCTGTTGTGTTCATTTCAGCTCTGGATCATTTAAGGTTGCGGCGAGAAAACCTTATTAAACAGTAATACCACGTACATTCCCCATGTCATACAAATTAAAAGGCGTACCTCCTCTTGCCTGTTAAGTCTGCAAGTATTTTTCTGACAAGCTGCTCAAGTACAAATCAAAAGAAAATATATAAACTCCAATGCCAGCATGTTCTCAAAATTATTATTTTTTATTTCATATAAAATTCCATCTGATCATGAGCGTTGCACTTTTTACATGAATGTTTAAATAACCTTGAGATTATGTCTGCTTTTTAGTATGCCAGCTGACCATCCTCTGGTGGGTTTATGTAAAGTATATTCAAATGTGGCATTCAGAGCTGGTACTGTGTGCCACCTGTCTCTACGCAGCCACCATGAAGCAGAAGGGCATCAGTCAATAGTGGGGTCCTCTGCAGAATTACCCAACAGATACATTGGGATAATGGTTTGAACATGAGAACTACTTCACTTGCACAGACACTTTTCTCCAAAAGATGAACTGAAATCAAGCGCCTATTCTCTGGAAACCTTTTGACTTTGATTAGTCCTTACTGAGGGTCTTGTTTCTGTGGTCTGATGGGGCCAATAGACGGAGGCCTGTTGGTGAATGGGTGCCACTGGCCCTGGATGCTGGGGTTGTCTGTGTGAAACGGCTTGCGGATGCGGATGATGTCCAGGCCAGACTGATTTGTGAGTTTAGTTAACAGCTCTGAAATCTGTGGAGCTGTTTTGCCAGTGACGATTTCTTCTCTCACGTTGCCATTTACTGCAGTAGAAGCAAAGAGAAAACTCGCTAATTAGGAATGAATTACATTTCTTATTTACAGACCAGCTTATTCTGAAATACTGCGGTGCCATCAAGAACATATAGTTGTGCATGAGACTTTTTAACCAGGACATGTGAAACTCCCACTTGAATTAGGCCTTTAAAATCAGTGTTATACTGCCCCCTTCAGTCTCTATGTGCTAAAACACTT